>PVIJ01006835.1:0-67141 GCA_004024925.1 Scalopus aquaticus
CATCCATCCATCATCCATTCGTCCATCCATCATCCATCATCCATCATCCATCCATCACCCATCATCCATCCACCATCATCCATCCATCATCCACCCATCATCCATCCACCATCGTCCATCCATCATCCATCCTTCATCCATTCATCCATCCATCTACCCATCATCCATCATCTACCTCTGAAAAACCCTTACTGATAAGACAGTATGAAGAGATGGAGCAAAGTCATCAACAGCTCAAATGTAAAATTCATTTCCAACACTAGTTTTCTTCCGAGTTGACTCTGTCTTGATTCTTCATGCCCAGGGCTCCTGGATGAGTTCACAGTTTTTCATCCCTTATTTCCACTCTTCTCTTGGTTCAGAACCTTTACCGTCATCTATTTCTTTTTTCAGGCCAGGCCTATTTGGTGTCTTCTCTCATATTTCATGGGGAAAATGATACTATTGTCATTATTTCAACAATAGAATGTCCCTGCAAAGAGTCAGTCCTTATCAGTCACTCTCATATGTCGTTGAAATTAATTATGCAATTAATGTCTGAACGTGGCTTGTGAGTCTCCTCTCAACAATCTGGCCGTGCACGATGACAGCCAGCTCGCCTTACTGATTTCTTCTAAATTTCATTTGTACCTTTGGGTTATAAACCCAACTGGGATGAAGTCCAGTTGTGAGCAGGGACTTCTTACAACAAAAACGACATAGTGCTATTCATTCATCAGGGGTCACTCAATGAAACTGAAGCGGTTTGGTGCCAGAGAATCTCCTTCCCCAAACACAGCTCTTGTAATTTATGATTTAAGAGCCGAAATGAAACTGTTTCAATCTCTACAGACGTCTGACATGTTATTCTTAGGCCATGTTCCGGTATTCCGTAACTAAGAAATCTTTTTTTCCCTCTGCAGTTCATGTGTGAATTTTAAGTATGACATGGAAGATTTGAATTTCTAGGAGAGAAAGGATAGGTCTAAAAAGATATGTACATAGAGAATGGTAAAGGTAGGAAATATATTACAAGATAAAGGAAGAAATTTTATCGCTCCCTAGACTGTCCTTTTTCTTTTAAAATATTTCGTAGATTATTTTTCTTGGTTCCCTGCACCGCTGAAAAGGCCTCTGATGTCTTTGTGATGATACTGTCGTGCGAACACCTGAATTATGTCAGACCGAGAGATCACATGCTTCTGTAACCATAGCAACGGACACCGCAGGTAACGGCTGTGATTTTATATAGCTTCATGAGTCTTTAAAATGAGACCTTTCCCATTTTAAGAAAAAAAGAAGCATCTCTGCCCTCTGGTATTAGGCCTGCTGTGTATTTTTACTCATTACAATCGTGTTTACCATTGAGCACGTTGGAATCATAGAAGAGCAAATAAGATGCAGGGGATAAAAGGTAGATTCTATTCGGGAAATGTCAGAAGTAGGAGCTGTGCTGAAACAGAAAATCTGTCAAGTCAGGACTTCACATGAGCACAGTGAGGCGTCTGGAGGGTCTCGCCATGTGTAGGCACATCCGAGCAGAGGAATCGCTGCTTTAGGAATCAGGCCCAGCTATGGAGCCCGGCTCTGCTTTTTACACAGACCGCGTTCTGCTAGGTGATATCTAAGCCCCCACGCAATCTCGACCGGGCAGATAAGCGATCAGGAGATCACATCGGATCAAAGATGTATCCTTTTTTTTTTTAAAGATTTATTTATTGATGCATACAAGCTGGGGTGCAGGCCAGAGGTGTGGGGTGATGAGAGGATTCACCAGAGACAGAGTGGGGAACAGAACAGGTGGATCCTCTGAAATCCACTGATGAGGGGAGCAGCGGGGAGCAGGAGAGGTCTGCTGCGCCCTGTGGGAAGCTCCCTGGCCGGGGATCGAACTCGTGCTGCAGTGACTGCCGACAGCTTCATCGGCTGAGACTGAACCCCTGCGCCCCCAGGGAGGCTTCAAAGATGTATCTTAATGAGCGCAGTTTAATCTGGGATGGGCAGAGGCGATGTTCCATTGGTGTAAAACTGGATTAACAGTTGATTTTCTCCCCCTGCACCAACTTAGCACACTCTCCAGGGTGG
Source organism: Scalopus aquaticus (assembly GCA_004024925.1). Lineage (NCBI taxonomy): Eukaryota > Metazoa > Chordata > Mammalia > Eulipotyphla > Talpidae > Scalopus > Scalopus aquaticus. Next base: position 2,065 of record PVIJ01006835.1, read on the forward strand.
TAGTTAAGTGAGAATCAGCATGATCAAGACTTTGACATCAAGAAACTCTTCTCTTGCTGTGACGACCTCATTGTCCTCCTTCCGAATGTTAACTAGTCCCCACAGGGCCAAGTTCAAGTTCAATCCCCGGCCAGGGAGCTTCCCACAGGGCACAGCAGACCTCTCCTGTCTCCCTGCTGCTCCCCTCAGCAGTGGATTTCAGTGGATCCGCCTGTTCTGCTCCCCACTGTGTCTCTGGGGAGTCCTCTCACCCCCCACAGCTCTGGCCTGCACCCCAGCTTATCTACGCAAAAGTAAATAAATAAATGTTTTTTAAAAAGATGTGGTCTGTATACACAATGGAATAGTATGCAGCTATGAAAAAGACGAACTCAGGGGCCTCCGTGGCTTCTTCTCCCCACTCTGTCTCTGGGGAGTCCTCTCACCCCTGCACCTCTGGCCTGCACCCCAACTTTTGCATGCATCAATAAATCAATCTTAAAAAAAAAGAACTAGTCTCCACAATCAATGCTGATGGATCTTAAATCCCCGATAGTCCATCCCGGCCCATATCACACCCATCACATCCTCCCGCTCATCCTTAACTTTTGAGAATAAAGACTCATGGAGGAACCTTAAATGCACGACACTTGGTAAGGGACGCCAATCTGGAAAGACTCCGTGGTGTGAGAGTCCAGCTCTGTGACCTTGGCAGGGCCAAAGTATGGAGAAGGGCAAAATGCTGTCACCAGAGGGCAGGGATGGAGAGGGGTGTGGACGGGCGAGGACAGAGGATTTTGGGGCCAAGCAGACGCTCACGTGATAGCGTAACGATGGCGATACCCGTGTGTGCTTCCGCCGGGAACAGCATGGACAGGCCTGGGAGGACGGTGGACTTCGGGTAACGATGTGTCGGTGTTGCCTCAGCAGTGGTGGCCGACAGCATCCGCCAAGAGAAGCGGATAACCCGGGGCCAGCTCCCTCTCGATTTTGTGGTCAACCTAACACTGCGCCAGGGAAAAGAAGTCTTCAAAAAGAATCGGCATCTCAGCGTCCCTGCGTCCTGCTGGCTCCGTCCGTCTGCAGGACACACCAACGCCTGGGCCACTAGGTGTCCAGGCAGGTGGACAAGGGACTGGGCAGCCCTCTCGCGTCTTGTCTTTCTCCTGGCTCTTTGTCACTAACTCTTTGTCACCTGTTATTGCTGCTGTCACACCTGGGGTGGGTCCTCTGTGTTTCTCTGCTGTGTGGCCCACTGTGCCGATTCTCACGTGCTGTTCGTGGGGCTGTCCCTGCAGGAGGGTGAGCTGGCCACGTGCTGGCCGTGACTGGGGCCAGCCCGCTCACTGGGGTCTTAGGAAACACGTTTTGTCAGTTCCCACAGGACACCGGTTTCCTCGTCCTCACCCTGAAGGTGGAGCCGATGCAGGGGCTCAGACCCGACAAGTGTCCGGCAGGAATGTTCGGACCTCACTCTGGGGAATGGCTTCAGGCCCCTCTGGCGTGGACGTTCGAGGTCTCCCTTCTGTCGTGGAGATAAAGCCGACGCGTCCCACTCCAGGCTCGGTGAGTGGCTTTTGGGCCAGCAAAAGCCGGCCCTTCTGTTCTTACTGTGCGGAGGTTAAGGGGTCTAGAGCTTTCTAGGAAGGCATCCTTCCTTGTCCACACTGACCCCATGGCCTGCAGCTAAGGGGAGCCCAGTGGGTGAATCCAGGAGTCTTCTTTTCCCAGGACGCTGTGAAGAAAAGGTGGTTTAGTGACGAGCTGTGTGTGGGAGTCCTGGATGAAACAAATTTACAAGACTTTGGGTTTTCAGGGCTTTGTTGTTACACAGTGACTCTCTGGAGATTTTGTGTGCTGGGTCCCATCTCTGATAGGGGGACAGAGAACGGGCCAATTTATGAATGTGTTAGGCTGAAAATCTTGCTTTTTTTTCCTTTTATTATTATTATTATTAATACATTTACATTATTGTGTATTCCCTATGGGTCACCCACCACCGATTCACCCGTGAACCTTCACCATAGTCCCTTGTGCTCTTTTCTCCCCCAATTTGAGCCTTTATTCTCCCCCTGCCCTCGCTGAATGTCTCTCTCTAGTTTGGATCCCCTGTACTCCTGTTGTAAGTGAGACCATTCAATATTTTTCTCTTTACTTCTGGCTTATTTTGCTGAGCACGATCCCTTATTTTGCTGAGTATCCATGTTGCTGCGAATGGCATGGGTTTATCCTTTTTGATTGCCGTATAGTATTCCAAATCTGTCTCTATTTGACTCACCTCACCTGCTAATAAATACCGAGAGCGTTGTCTCAGGAAACGTGTGCTGAGGCATTATAGATTTTGAATGTCCGGGTGAAGAGGCACAGCTGAGAGAGGCCTGCATGGCGTCTCCCAGACCGGCCTGGAGAACCAGCAGGGGAGATTTCAGGGGACATCCTGCCAGGTTCCAATTTCATTGGCCTGAAGAGACACAGGCTGTTTGGGAGTTGTCCAGTTACTGGACAGGGCAGCCAAGGCTGGGAACCGAGGACTTCTCTAGTTGCTTTGAAACAGTGCTCCCAGCTTGTGGGGTGACCCTTGCAGGTGTGACTTGGAAGGGAGATAAGAATGGGGCAAAAATAAAGGGGAGCCTACCCGGTGGCCCAGGGTTTAAGACTCAGGATGTCACAGCTGCGGCCTGAGTTCTGTCCCCGGCCAGGGAGCTTCCCATAGAGCGCAGCAGACCCCTCCTGTCTCCCCGCTGCTCCCCTCAGCAGTGGATTTCACTGGATCCGCCTGTTCTGCTCCCCACTCTGCCTCTGGGGAGTCCTCTCACCCCTACACCTCTGGCCTGCACCCCAGCTCATGTACACAAAAGTAAATAAATCGCTTTTAAAAAAACGTGGTCTGTATACACAATGGAATAGTATGCAGCCATGAAAAAGATGAGCTCGGGGGTCTCCATGGCTTCTGCTCCCCACTCTGCCTCTGGGGAGTCCTCTCACCCTCACACCTCTGACCTGCACCCCAGTTCTTCTACATAGTAAAAAAAAAAAACAAAAAAAGTGAGGGATGACAGGTTTGCCCAGAATGTGGAGAATCAGTCCATCGGGAAAACCTTAAAACCCTGCATGGGTTTAAGAGGACTTGGGGCTTTGAAGAGATGTCAGAGACAGAACAAGAATTTTATGAAGACAGGGAAAGACTTTCCCTCCCTGCATGAGGGGCTGTGCTTCCTGCAGGCCTGGTTACCTGGGCACAGGTATCGAGGTGGGTATTTGCCCCTGCTGGGGAGGGCAGGGCCGTTTGTGTGTGTCACCTGGCATCTCGCACACATCAGTGTCAGTAAACACTCATCAAGGTAAACACGGGGTCCGGATTTTTAAATGCTAAATGAGCAATTGCCATCAGACACATTCATCAAGAATCAGTGGGTGCCAGTCCCGGGCATGGGGAACCCAGCCCCAATTACGGCTTCCCCTTGTGAGATGGCAGCGCCCTTGCAGGTGTGAGGGCTGCGGTGTGCACCCCGACATCTTTAAGGCGCAAGGCCTTCAGCTGCAAAGCGAAGCAAGCAGGCGGGGAGAGCTCCCGCCCCGCTCCCTCACCCACCTGGTGGCTGGTTTGCGCCCGTCTCTCCAGGAGCTGGAGATCTCTCTGTGATCTCACACAGACAAGCAGCCCACTCCCCGCCCTCTTCAGCATCTGGCCGCCGATGACCACCTCCCCGTACGACGAATAACGTCTCCAAGCCCATTTGTATGTCCGCAAACCCTGCCTGCTTCCAGGGTAAGCGCTCTGGCTTCTAAATCTGCGGGCGTGACGGACGAAACACAAAAGCGGCTTTTCCCTTCAGCCTTTGAGACTGCAGATCTAGAAGTCGTTGCTTTGCCATTTTCATCCTCAAAGCATTTTCCTTTTCATTGACTCCACGCCCGAGCCGATTAGGAAACTTGAAGCGACAAACACCAAAAGGTTTTGCTTCTGTTTGTTTTTCTGCTTTCGCTAACGGGGAGCTGACAGCATCTGGGTGAAGCAGGGCTGTGGGGGAGGCCCAGCTGCGTGTGGGGCGGCATCTGCCATTGCAGAGTTGCAAGAAGGAGCTCCAGGAGGGTGCCTTTTGGAGCTGAGGCCCTACGAGGGTGCTTCGAGGCTGGAGCCTGCTCTTAGTGGGTCACACATGCATGGGCCGCTCGCTCCCTGCCCCTCTTACCTCTGCCCTGCAGAGATGGCGCGGCAGAGCAGGGACTGCGGTGGAGGCAGAGCGCTTGGAAGAGCAGGCGCGCCCCAGGAGAGTAGACTGCCCCGCCGGTGGCCATTCCCTCCTGGCCTCTTCTCTGCTCTAGGTCTGAGCTCCACGCTCCAGGGAGCAGCCTCCCCCTCGAAGCCACTCGCCTGCTGCCCCTTCCTTCCCCTTGGCAAAGTCGCCATCAGGCTGAGCTTGAACAAGGTGCTTCTGGGGGGCTGCCTCCGTGAACATCCAGCAGGCCTGTTCCTTTGTCCAAGGAGATGAAAAGCACATAGCAGGAAAATAAGTCTCTGTGCAACCCGCCGCGTTTTCATGCTGTGTAAGCTCTTCTTTGGGGAGTCAACTGCAAGGACACGCCCCGTTCTTGCCTGGGGCTGTGCCCAGTTATTGGAAGGAGTCTCGTCTGTCTTAGCCCCATGATAGCTGCTTCTGAAAAAGGTCTGCTGTGGGTCTTATCCTGCCTAGTAGAGCTAGCTGCTTGGTGTCCTGATTTCTATAAATGACTCGAGGGTCGAGATGAGGTTCTGTGCCATCGCTGACTACTTCTGACAAGTTCTTGGATGGAAACCACAGTCCCCCTTTGGACAGTGGCGTCTCGCTGTAAAACACGGGATTTCGTTCATGTTTTCCTCCCCCGAGAGACCTGAATGAAAAATGTGTTGAGGAACACGTCTCCGCGTTGGTTTTGTTTTTTAAATGAGCAGTTCTTTAATTAAACATTGGCAGTTTAATGAAACTGTTAAGTTTGGGAAATCATTTTCATCCATCTGGTGGAACAGAATAATCAAAGCAAGAAAAAAAGACTTCTTAAAACTTACGCTTATCTCAAAATTGTATTTCGGGCCTCTGCATGATAGAAATAGACCGAGAAGGCATAGAAAAAAAAAGACGGCAGGACTGGACTTTGAGGCTTTACAGAATGGCAGTAGTTAGAGTTTTCTTAATCAGGTGAAAGACTGATCCTGTTTTCTGGGGGTTTTTTATTGTTCACTGAGTCATATCTGGCTATTTTTACCTTCTTTCAAGTTCCTGCAGAAAGCCAAAATTTGGGAAAGAAAAACATTCCAGGAAAGCCTGCATCCCCAAATGCAGGAAAACTTTTGCTTGTAGAATTTTAATTTGCAAGACACAATTTAGAACCCTCTCAAGAGAGATTTCTCTGCAGACCAAGAGCCCCATCATTCCTTCTCTCCTTTGACAAGTGCAGAGTGAGAGTAAATATTTCTTAATTTAGAGGAAGGTGAGGCTATTTTTCAAGTGAGCCCCCTAAACTAATCCACAGAGCAGGCATTACGTCCTCCATCACACGTCTGCTTAAATATAGTGTCGGCACAGATGAAACACGGGCAAAAATAGCTTCAGATTTAAATAGGTGATATTGTCTCATAGAGGAAAGATGAGCCTCGTTGGTGATATAAAAGCAGCTGTTTTTTATGCTTCTGGAGCCAGCGGCTTTGTTCTTTCACGCCTTTCCTATATTGGGGATGTAATTAATGGAAAGGTTCGGCTTTGTCCTTCCAAGACTGTTCATCATTCCCGTAGGACTGAATCACTTGCTGACGTTGGACCAGCGCTATATTTTGGGCCGCCTATCCATCTATTTCTATTTAGATCATTTTTTAACTGCATCCTGTCTTGTTCCAGAAGCTTCTGGCAGATGAAGGTTAAAAGGTCAAGCGATGCTTCCAGATCAGAAATTTGGTTCTGGGAATGTATGCCACGAAACGGCCAGTAGCCGACTATTTCCATCAAATGCATGTTACAGTGTGCTCAGATGTGTATCTTTGATGCCGGCTGCCCCAATCCAGCCTGAGCGAGTCCAGTGTGCTCCCTGCTTTCACCAAACACCAGACTGGGTGGCTTAAAAACTACGGAAAAGTATTCCTCACAGGTCCGGAAGGCTGCGACCCAACCACAGGCGTTTGGTGAAGGCCTGTTTCTTCGTCCCTCCGTGGCGTCTCTGTCTGTGTTCTCACCTGGGGGGAGGGACTTGGGAAGGCCTGGGGTCTCCGTTACGAGGGCACTAATCCCACTTGAAGGCGCTCCACCCATGACCTTATCCCATCCCGGTCACATCCCCATAGCTGTACCTGCACATGCCAGCCCGAAACAGGGAACCAGCACTTCCACATAGAAATTTGAGGGGTGCAGCATTCAGTCTGTAACCCCTGCCACTGGAGTGAAATTTTAAGCTCACACTTCAAGACATCTGCTTTGTTTCAAACACACAGGACTGGGGGGGGGGGAGCGTTGAAAAGTAATGGCCAGGGGCCTCCCTGGGGGGCACAGGGGTTGAGTCTCAGCATCATGAAGCTGTCCGCAGCCACCGCAGCACGAGTTCGATCCCTGGCCAGGGAGCTTCCCACAGGGCACAGCAGATCCCTCCTGTCTCCCCGCTGCTCCCCTCAACAGTGGATTTCAGTGGCTCTGACTATTCTGCTCCCCACTCTGTCTCTGGGGCGTCCTTTCACCCCCACACCTCTGGCCTGCACCCCAGCTCTTATATGCAAAAGTAAATAAATAAATCTTTTTGAAAAAGACATTGGTCTGTATACATGATGGAATAGTATGCAGCTATGAAAAAGACAAATTCGGGGGCCTCCATGGCTTCTGCTCCCCACTCTGTCTCTGGGGAGTCCTTTCACCACCCCACCCACACCTCTGGCCTACACCCCAGCTTGTATGCATAAATAAATAAATCTTTAAAAAAATAAAATAAAGTTAAAAAAAAGTGATGGCCAGACTGCCAAGCAATGGAACCAACTCCTTGGAACCCAAACCTAGCAGGAGTTCTAGACTGACGGCCTGCACTGCTGGACTGTGGGTTAAAAGGGACTAGAAGCTAAATTTCTGGGATGAAATGGGAGCTCCCCCGTGAGAAACTGCCCTAGAAGAGCTGTTATGATTAAGACAAGAGGGCAAGAAGACAGAGAGATGGAGAGAGACAGGTGAGCATGAGAGAGAAACGAGAGACTCAGCTCACCTGCAAATCCGCTCCCAAAACCCATGGAAAAAAATCCTAAGGTTGGAAAGGACAATCCCAAGTTCTGCACAAATTCAAAATTCGAGAAGACGGTTAGATGAGATGAGTTAAAATGGCGAAACTTGTCGCCGTGCTGATGGGGACTGGGTGCTGGAGGAGGTGACAGAGGCAGTGGGATGTAGATGTGAGGCATGAGAAGAGCAGTCATGAAAGAGGAACAGGCAGAAAGCAAACAAGAACAGGTGGTATAAGGATGGACAGAGGAGAGCTGCAGGGGGAAGGCAGCATTGTAGGAGTGTGAGCTCGGAATCTTCTCGTGATTCTCTGCTGCACCTGGGTCCCTGGCAGGCTCTGAGTAGGGTCTTGCTTGTTCCACCACCCTCCAGACTGATACCTATCCCAGCAGAGCAGTCACCTGACCTTCTATTCTGCCACACCAGCTAATTCAGCACCAGGAAGCACAAGACGGCCATCTGCCCAAGAACACAGCAGAGCCGAGTCTGGACCCCAATTCCTGGCCCTGTCCTCTTCCTACCCACCCAGTAACAGTCCCATTTCAGGTTGAATTTTTCCTCTGTTCCATCCTTTGGGACGGTAGCCTGTCCACAGATGCTTGATTAATATTCACCTGTGTTTTATTTTGCCTTTAGCGGGGATGACTTTGGATGATTAAACAGAGTCCGCTGCAGGAAAAAGCTCCAACCCATCAAATACTCAACACTCTTTTTCTCCTTCAAAAGTAATTGTCTACACAGACGGAAATAAAGTGTCATTTCTAACACTAATAAAATCTTCCATGGTGGGGAAAGGAAGCCTCCCGGGCCTTTTTTCTTGTTCTTATTGATCTTTGTGGACAACACCTGCCTGGTTGATGAGGTGGGCAAGTGAGAGCAGGGATGAGCTCAGGAATGAGCTCCTTCATATCCCGGATTCAGACGGGCTTTGCTGATGGAGGTGTTTTGTCTTGTGATCAGTTCTGCCATGTCTGCCAGCAGCTTCTTTATTTGACCTCCTCTTCCAGGGACAGGGAGGGTTCTCTGCCTGCTGTGGCTGTGAGGTATCTGCCCCCCAGGATTTGGTGCTCTGACCAGGAGAGATTCGGCTCACAGCATTGGGGGCTGAGGCATCTTAGTCCTTTACTTTCCCCTGTGCACGTATTGCAACGGGGTCCAGGAAACATTTTTAACTCAATACTCTATGGCACGAAGAAAATATTTGCAGATAAACCATGCTGTTGTCTCAACAAAAATACATCAGGCGCTCAGTAAATCAAACAACTGGACCACAGACAAGCCACAGAGGGAGACTGGGAGGTGGAACTCGACACGATTCTCCAATGGTGCGGATCAAAACCAGAGTTGGTCTTTCATCCCTTGCTGCACGCGCTCTTTACAGAGTCCTGGAAACCTGCATGGAGAACATGACCGGCAAGAGACCTAGAAAGACGAAAGGCTTTGCAAACGCTCCCCCCACAAGGGCCTTTGTTAGGGAGGTCCCTGCCTGCCCCACCCACATTCTTTTTTTTATTGTTATTTATATTTTTTACATTGTGTATTCCTCTTGGGTAACCCACCACCGATTCCCCCGTGACCCGTCACCATCATCCCTTGTGTCCTTTTCTTCCCCATTTTGAGCCTTTTTGAGCCCCTTGCTGAACATCTCTCTCTTGTTTGGTTCCCCTATATTCCTGCTATAAGTGAAACCATTCGATATTTTTCTCTTTCTTTCTGGCTTATTTCGCTGAGCATGATTCCTTCTAGTTCCATCCATGTCACTGCGAATGGCGCGAGTTTATCTTTTTGACGGCTGAGTAGTATTCCATTGTATGTGTGTACCACATCTTCTGGATCCAGTCATCTATTTTTGGACATCTGGGTTGCTTCCATACCTTTGCTGTTGTGAACAGTGCCGCAGTGAACATACGGGTGCATGTATCCTTTCGGATTAGTGTTTTTGTGTCCTTTGGGTAAATTCCCAAAAGTGGTATTGCTGGGTCGTATGGAAGCTCCATGTTTAGCAGTCTGAGGAATCGCCATACAGCTTTCCATAGTGGTTGGGCCAGTTCACATTCCCACCAGCAGTGTAGAAGAGTTCCTTTTTCTCCACATCCTTTCCAGCATTTGTTGTTGCCTGTATTTTTAATGTGTGCCATACTCATAGGTGTGAGGTGGTATCTCATAGTGGTTTTGATTTGCATTTCCTTGATTATAAGTGATGTTGAACATTCTGAGACCTGCTCTGAGGGCTTAGCCCAGATGAATAACCCGTGAACGTGTAAGTCCCGCTACTCAGGAGGGAATATGAGCAGAATCGTGCTAGTGGGTGTGAGCCCTGCCTGCGGAGATGGGCTCCTCTGTTCTTTAATAAGAGGTCACCACTGCATAGAGACCCAGTCACAATCTCTCGGGAAGACACTCGAACACCTTGGCGCCAGTGAACATGTGGGGAGCAGCAATGGAGGAAGAGTCCCCTGGAATGAAAGGTGCAGATGTGGGAGCTCAGCAGTGGGCATGAGAGACCAGTAAGTGGTGCCTCGGAGTCTGGGGTCATCACCGGTGTGTTTTCCATGTCCGTGTAACGCACCTTGTAAGTCAACCCCAGCCCCCGGCTTCTGAGAACAGAAGTGGCAGAGCAGACAGCAGAGCCTTCCAGAGTAGCCTGCAAACCAAAGGGCAGAGATTTTAATTTGAAGTGACCCCAGCCTCCCACCCCAGCTCCGGATTCTCAACATAGGGTCGCCCGCAGAGATGCAGTAACCGACCTCTCGTTCCTCGTCCTAAGAGCTGCCCCCCAAAGAAAACCCTCCAGCGAGTAGAGGGGGGCAGGTAGAGCCCCTGAGTCTGTCTCTGTCTCTGTCTCTCAGAGCTGGGTGCCTGGCTGTCCTTGGGGAGTGTGGTGTTGGTGTTTGCTGATTTGGGGGGTCAGAATCTTATGCAGACCACCAAGAGGAAGAGGATGTGGGTTTGAGCATTTCCAGCACCCCTGGGGAGGAGCCTCTTCCCCGGGCAGTTTCACGGTGACGCTCATCTCGCCTGGGACCAGGTGATGCTGTGATGCCTTCTTTGCACTCACAGCCCCAGATGCCACCCAAGGTGTGACAGACACAGACATGCTAATTCCCCTGAAGAGAGCAAGAAGCCTGTCTGCTCTTGGAGGTGGCACATGGGGTCTGGCCTCTCCTTCTCACCCCACCTTATGGTTTCCAAATTTACACCCCGATGGGGCCGGCTAGGGGCTGTGGAATGTGGACTCTTGAGAATCATCCACTCTTGTTTGTTCGGTGACTCAAGTGAAAGATCAGCTTTTCTGGGAAATTTTGAGACACAGGTGGAATGTGGGGGCCAGGCAGGAGAAGTCTCTTTCCATAACAGGAGGCGTGAGAAATGGGTACTCGCTGGGCTGGCTAGACAGACTTTTCTTCTCTGTCTTTTTAAAAAAGATTTATTGATGAATACAAGAGCTGGGGTGCAGGCCAGAGGTGTGGGGGTGAGAGGACTCCCCAGAGACAGAGTGGGGAGCAGAGGCCAGGGAGGCCCCTGAGTTCATCTTTTTCATAGCTGCATAGTATTCCATTGTGTATATAGACCACGTCTTTTTTTTTTTAAAGGATTTATTTATTTACTTTGTGTAGAAGAACTGGGGTGCAGGCTGGAGGTGTGGGGGTGAGAGGACTCCCCAGAGACAGAGTGGGGAGCAGAACAGGCAGATCCACTGAAACCCACTGCTGAGGGGAGCAGTGGGGAGACAGGAGGAGTCTGCCACGCCCTGGGAGAAGCTCCCTGGCCTGGGATTGAACTCGTGCTGCAGTGTCTGCCTTTAGCCTCATAGGCTGAGACTTAACCCCTGCCCCCCCGGGAGGCCCTCTTCTCTGTCTCTTCCCATCCCCTACCTCAAGACACAGACACTTTATGCAGCTCCTCTGTGCTTGGATGACCAGTGTGCTCACATCTCTTAAACCCTGAAAGCAAAATTCCCGAGTTGATAGAATAAGGGTGGTTTAATTTAGCCAACACTCACCCCCCGTTCTGACTCCTGCGCGTGTGAAACAGGCTTTGTGACGGGGGTCTGCAGGAAAAGGGGGTTCAGGTTCCCTGCCCTACCCAAGGAGGGGAGCTGAGCAGGGAGGAGAGGAAGCTGGAGAGGATGGGGAGCTGCTCGACCCGGACTGACGGGAAAGAGCCAGACGAATCTGGGAGGAAAAGAGCAAAATCGACATCCTGTTCCTTCCCTCCCAGCCTCCTCTCCAGCTTCTCCCTATCCCTGCTCCGCTCCTCCCTCCCTTGGGTGGGGCAGGGAACCTGCAACCCCCCTTTTCCTGGGGACCCCCTGTTACACTTCAGCTGCATTCATCCTTCGCATCTGCCTGGGCAGGTGCGGCCCTCGCGGCTGGGGCACGCGGACGCCGGAGCCAGCAGCCTGCCGTGGGTGTGAGCGGCCGTCACGCTTCGCTCTGCACGCTCTCCTTGCCGGCCCCCCGGGATGTGCCGAGAGGGGAAGCACAGGGACAGGTGTCCACCCCACAAGCGGTGCCTCCTTCTAGGGAACCACATTACCGCCTCCTTGAGTGAGGTGCAAAGTGCGATTCTTCCCCAGGCGGAGCCCGTCCTTCCCGAGAACAGCCTCCCTGCGACCGTTTCCGACCTCCCTGCTAAGCTGCTAGGAAGCGGGAGCGGGGTCCCTAAAGGGGTTCATGGGGTGCTCTCATCCGACGGCTATTGCCCGTTGAGTCCTGACTCTCTCCAAGGAAGACCCAGGTTTTGACAGAGCGTCAGCCTTCCTCGAGCTTGGCCTGCGTCTTCCTCTGCCCTCGGGCTTCTCTCTCCCTCCTGACCCCTGTGTCCAGGCAGAGACAGATGCAGCCGTCCGGTTTGGTGTGGGGGATCTAGGGGTGTGGAGAGCTGCCTCTGGGAGAAATGCGTGAAGATGGAGAACCTCTGGGCTTCCCTGTCCCTGAGCTTGGAAGAGCGGAAACGTGGAAGGTCAGGGAATTTCTTCCGACCGAGTCATTTTGGGAAATTCTGTCGCTGTTTCTGGTGCACAGGCAGCCTTCAGAGGAGTCGGCATTATTTGGTAATTAGGATATTTGGGTTGATTTTGTTCTTTCCGTATGCAAATGCAAAGGCAGTTAGGGAGGAGAGATGAGAGCTGGGAAGATGAACAGAGACCCAGCTTAGAAACAAATAAACAGAAACCCGAACTCAACAAGGGAATTTAGATTTGCATGGAGATTATGAACAGAAAGGCACTGCCACCAAAAAAAAAAAAAAAACAATCAATTTGCTGGCCAGTGAAAATCTGGGACGCTTTCCCAGAATGCAGAAAATAGGAAAAAAATCTATTTAAAAGGCAAGCGATTAAAATCATAAATGACAAAGAAAAGAATCCCGTGATCATTAGTGTTCCTGAAGATGATTTGAAAGCAAATGCAGCAGGCACAATAGACAAGACTTGCAATAAAAGAAAACTTTACTAAAGTGATAAAACAACGGGATTGGCTTTGAATCCCTTTGAGCCCTTCACTTGGGGGAAGTTAACAAAAACAGAACCTAACTGATATGTTCTGTCTGTCATAATTTTGTTTTAAGATTTATTTATTGATGCACACAAGAGCTGGGGTGCAGGCCAGAGGTGTGGGGGGTGAGAGGACTCCCCAGAGACAGAGTGGGGAGCAGAAGCCATGCAGGCCCCTGAGTTCATCTTTTTTGTGGCTGCATACTATTCCATTGTGTATACAGACCACGTCTTTTTAAAAAAGGTTTGTTTATTTACTTTTTGCGTAGATGAGCTGGGGTGCAGGCCAGAGGTGGGGGGGTGAAAGGACTCCCCAGAGACAGAGTGGGGAGCAGAACAGGCAGATCCACTGAAACCCACTGCTGAGGGGAGCAGCGGGGAGACAGGAGGGGTCTGCTGCGCCCTGTGGGAAGCTCCCTGGCCGGGGATCGAACTCGTGCTGCAGCGGCTGCTGACAGCTTCATAGCACTGAGACTTAACCCCTGCGCCCCCAGGGAGGCCCCCACCATCATAATTTGAATAAAAGTAAAAGGCATCTCCAATCACCCCAGCTAATAGCAAGGACCCCAAAAGGAAGCCAGACCAGGACCGTCTACCAAGAGGCAGCTTTTCTGAAAAAAAATTTGAAAATAGATTCTAGTTTACCACGATCTCGATGAAAATAATGAACAGAAAATTGTGGCTGCTAATCAGCCCCTGATTGAATTATTTGTTCAACTTTGTAGCTGATCATGGGAAATTTGATTGTAATTGAAAGAACGAATCCAACGTAATTTTGAAAAAGGATGAAACGGGGAGAGGACAGTTGCCGCGGCTGATGACCAAGCATCTCCTGCGTGCTGCACGGTGCAGTTCAGAGCTCAGCCGTCGCTGCTGAGGCAGCCTGTGGCTTGGAGGAGGGGCACAGGGGTGTGAGGCCTGGTTCTTGGCTTCCTGGGTGTGGACCAGGCAACCCCGATGTGAAATGGGGTGGCCTGACTGTGGGTCTCACCCGCGCACTTAAAAGGGACTTAGAATGAGACTCAGCTGAAGGCACACACACAGAAAAGGTCATAAAGGGTTTATTTACAAAAGGAGGGGAGAAAAAAAGGAAAGGTAAATTGGAGAATGCTCATACCAGTTCTGCTCAGCTGGGACCCCAAGAGCACCTGAAAGCCAGCAAAAGGTCAAGAGCCCCCCGCAAGGCCCACGTGTCTGGGTACAGCCCAAGCCTGGCTGCTAACCCCACCCTCAGCATCTTCCTCTCTGCGGCGATGACCATACAGGATCTGTAGTCTCACTGTCTTGGATCTCTCTGGTCTGGGGTGGGGATGGGGTCCCTAAAAGCTACCTGGGGAGGTTGTTCCAGACATCCTGTCCCCCCGACAGGTAGAGGCCAGAGACACAGATAAGAATTTGACGGTGGAAGGCCTGTGGTTCCTGCTAAGGGCAAGTGCTGGCACCCTAACAGTAGATGTGATGGTTGATTTTATGTCTCAGTGCAACTGGGCGAGGGGTACCCAGATACTCACTTCTGGGTGTATGTTTGTAAGGGGAGATTAGCATTTGAATGTGTAGCCTGACTAAGCCTCCCTCCCTGCCCAGGAGGGTGGGGTTCAAGCAGCCTCCTGAGGTTTTAACAGAACCAGAAGGTGAAGGCGGCAGAAGTCAGTCTTTGTGCCTGCCTGCCCCAGGCTGGATGCAAGCTTTCTCCGGCAGCCTATCGCAGCCACTGCAGCACGAGTTCAATGCTCGGCCAGGGAGCTTCCCACAGGGCGCAGCAGACCCCTCCTGTCTCCCCGCTGCTCCCCTCAGCAGTGGATTTCAGTGGATCCGCCTGTTCTGCTCCCCACTCTGTCTCTGGGGAGTCCTCTCACCCCCACACCTCTGGCCTGCATCCCAGCTCATCTATGCAAAAATAAATCAATCTTATTTAAAAAGATGTGGTCTGTATACACAATGGAATAGTATGCAGCTATGAAAAAGATGGACTCAGGGGCCTCCATGGCTTCTGCTCCTCACTCTGTCTCTGGGGAGTCCTCTCACCCCCGCACCTCTGGCCTGCACCCCAGCTCATCTACGCAAAAGTAAATAAATAAATCTTATTTAAAAAGACGTGGTCTGTATACACAATGGAATAGTATGCAGCTATGAAAAAGATGGACTCAGGGGCCTCCATGGCTTCTGCTCCCCACTCTGTCTCTGGGGAGTCCTCGCACCCCCCACCTCTGGCCTGCCACCCCAGCTCTTGTATACATCAACAAATAAAATCTTTAAAAAAATGTTAGAAGAAAAATCAGGTTTGTTCCTGGGAAACATTTACAATATCAAAAGCAGAATTAGGGGCGAATCCATTAAGTTGAAGACAAAGAAGATTAAGACACGTATTTGAAAGTCAACAGCACGAGTTCTGTTCTCATTTCTGAACTGCATCACGTGCTCTAGCGGGGGAAATCTAGAAAAGCACTTGCAGCAAGAAAGTGCATCTCTTTTTAAATTTTCCATTTAAAAACTGTTAATCTGTGTGGCAGGGTCCTGCCAGCAAAAGGCTGGGAATCTTTCTTGGATTTATAGGCACCGTTTGCCAACCCGATCCAATTTTTCTCTTGTTGAAAAGGCTTCATTAATTTAATGTGCGGGAAATAAATATTTGATGTGCAATTAGTTGGAGATTATTATGGCCATAATGGAACCTTTGCAAATAAACAGCTGCTCCCGCCTTTGGGATGCAGGAGACCCGGTGCAGGAGAGAATGACGCACCAGGGCGGGGAGGGAGGAAGGTGAGATGCTCCATCTCCGGGAGAGAGCGGAGAGCGTGGCAAAGCTGCCCCCACCGGCCAGCAGCCTGGCTTCCAGAAGGTTCCTGGCAAACAGATGCGGCAGAAGAAGACATCACGAAGACATGTTGACCCTCTCGCCCATTCAGCTGCCTCCACGGTGCCAGCGTTAGTTGGCGTTTGACTGTTGTTACCTCTGCACGAGCTTCTGGGTCCGCTCGTCCCATTCCTGCAGTGGTGTCTGCTGGGAGCTCCCTTCGGGCTGGGCTGACCGACTGGGCGCAGTTCTGGGGGAGAACAGAGTTGGGCTTCTCAGAAAGGACACCTGAAGAGCAAGCTCCCGGCCTTTTTACTGGCAGAGTCACCATCCGGCATCCGCTGCAGGGGGAAGGGGGACAGGAAGAAGAGGGAAGGGACAGACCATGTGCTCTGTCCTCTGGGGTATGGGGTGCTGGGTCTGCCCCCTCAGGTGCTTCTCTCGTCGAGCCCCAGCCGCGGTTTCAGTCTTAGCAACAAGGTGCCCACTGACCAGCTTCTGGGGTCCCTCGTCTTACATCGGTCCTCGGCCCCTGGGCGCTCCCGGTCACCCCTCGAGATGCCTGCCCTTCCCGGGGTGACCCGGCTTTCTGCTCTCGGTGGATTTGAAGGCGCCTTGCAGGGCTGGGCTATGACTAAGGGACCGGGCAGTGCTGCCCTTGTACAGGATGCAGAACCGCAGGTCATAAAAATGGTCGGACAGGCCGCTTAGGGTTAGCAGACCCACGGTAGGGGGCCCAGGGAGGAGCATCTTTGTCAGGACAGCAAGAAGAAGCGACTCCCCCTGGGGATGTAGACATCCAGCCCCGGGGTAACTGATTTCGCTGTCAAGCAGTCGGTCAAATAGTCAAGTAGTCAGTCATATAGTTGGTCAAATGGTCAAATAGTCAAGTAGTCAAGTAGTTGGTCAAATAATCGGTCAAATACTTGGTCAAATGGTCAAATAGTCGATCAAGTAGTCAGTCAAATTATCAGTTAAATAATCAGTCAAATGGTCAAATAGTCAGTCAAATACTTGGTCAAGTGGTCAGGCTGTCAAGTAGTCGGTCAAATAGTCGGTCAAGTAGTCAGTCAAGTAGTCGGTCAAATACTCAGTCAAATGGTCAAATAGTCAAATGGTCAAATAGTCGGTCAAATACTCAGTCAAATAGTCAGTCAAATGGTCAATTAGTCAAATAATCAGTTAAATAATCAGTCAAATAGTCGGTCAAATGGTCAAACGGTCAAGTAGTCAGTCAAGTAGTTGGTCAAATACTCAGTCAAATGGTCAAATAGTCAGTCAAATGGTCAAATAGTCGGTCAAATGTTCAAATAGTTGGTCAAATACTAAGTCAAATGGTCAAATAGTCGGTCAAATAGTCAGTAGCCAGTGTTCTGGTCTGCTCTTCTAGAAAATGGACTCAGGCAGCTGTGCCAGGGGGCTCTGTTCCTCCGAGGTTCCGTTCTGCACCCTGGTGCAGTTGTTCCTGGCTTTGTTCCAGAGCAGCAGAGCTTCTGGAATCCGGCTTCCTGAGCCCCTGGTCTCTGCCCTCACCTGGGACCCACTCCGGCTGCGGGGGCAGAGGAGGGGCCGACCCCAAGCTTGCTTCAGCCCCTATTTGGGATAACGCTGAAGGCGTACTAGATGACTTTCAATTAAAGCCTTTTGTTTTGCTACAGAGAACCATCTCAGGAGTCCTTGGAAGCATGAGCTAAGGAAGATTTTAATCAGTCGCCACCTTCCCCGTATTATCTAATCACACGTTCTAATATTAGGATGCAAGGCGGGGTTTTAAAAATGCATCTCCTAATGGACATGGTGGCTTAGGGGAGGCGGCAGGCTTAAAATAAACAGGATGTATTTGTCTCAAGGATCTATTGTATACAGAGGGAGGGGTTTTGCACCTTATCTCAAGAATAAGTAGTATGTATAGCTAGTTTTTTTCTTGTGCCCTATAAGCTCCCGGTTTCCGTCTGCCACCCGCCAGCCCTGGTGGCCACAGAACTGATGTCTTTTTCTGAGCGTTTTTTGTGGCTGTTTTAGAAGCCACATGTAAGTGAGGTCACGCGGTATGTTTCATTCTTGAGGACCACCAGTGGAATATTTACCAGTTTGTACTAAAACCATCTTTAAGTATATGTGACAAGGTATTCAGCTATTGGATTTCATGGCTGAAAGGCCCTCACCTAAATCATCTGTAAATATAACCGTGTGTGTGTGTGTGTGTGTGTGTGTGTGTGTGTGTGTGTGAGATATATAGTGTGTGTGTGTATATAGATACTATATTATGTATGTGTATATATATTGTGTGTTTGTGTATATATTCCCTGTGTGTGTGTATATATTTATGTCGTTCATGGAGGATGATACCCCCCAGGAAATTATGAGCGATACGTGTGTGGAATTTGAAGGTGGAAGTTCAACTAGAGCACAGGTGGGATAATTCACTTCGAGATTCGGCATTTAGATCAGTGAAGATGGCAGTGGCCATCAGAGGGTGTTCGAGTCTGACATTACCGTAAATGTTGATTCCTTTGAGCGCCTCGGCCGTCCTCTTGGACCCCCTAATACTCTGTGGGCAGCTGACCCTGTTCTAAATCCCAAAATGGCCGTGGACAGTCGCTCACGCACGGGAGGATTACTCTCCGCTCCCCGTTTCTGGGCCCCAGGGGTGCAGGAGATACTGCACCGACGACTCTGGATTATCTTGGGAGGCTCTTGGGTTCGTCTGTGGTCTGGACGCCTTTGGTCCTCTCTGTCCTCATTCGGGTGTCAAGATTTCGGTCTTAGCTGCTTTCCCTGGACCATTTCTCTTGATTTCATGATTTTTCCAAATGTCAAGAAATGCAGGAAACCAGCAAGACCTCAGCGCTTGGGCCATTTAGAAGGGAGAGGACACATTTGAGGACATGCCCAGGAGGCAGCCCCAGGCCTGCTGTGGGCAGCGTAGCGGGGAGCAGCCTCTTCCCAGCGAGTCCCATTTCTCTCTCGGGGTTGCCGCGTGTGTCCTGCCGATTCTGCTTGAAGTCTCCATTTGGGTGCGGCTGTGAGCTCTTTGTTTTCCCTCTTCGCGCCCCCAGCTTCACGGTGCCCGCCACACGGCCTCAGTCCATCTGCCTGCAGCGCCTTGGGGAGCCCTGTCTGCGCCCCCAGGAGACGGGGTGGCTGGCACGGCCCGTCCTTGACGTCTGCTGCACCCTGCTCTCTGGCCCTTCTCCCCGCCTCCCTCTCCCAGAGACTCCTGTGCGCGCCGGCTGTCTCCCCGGCAGTTGCTCTCCTCCCTCGGGGCTCCCGGTCGGCCCTTCAGACCTGGGGGGGTGACCCAGGAATGCCAGGCAGAGGACGAGGGCTGTGCCACTTCAGAGGGGCGCTGCGTGCAGTGCCCTGCTGCTGGGGTGGCTGAGCACCCCCTTCCTTCCTCCCTTCCCTTGCCCCTTTCTTCCTTCCCTTGCCCCTCCCTTCCCTTGCCCCTCCCTCCCTTCCCTTGCCCCTTCCTCCCTTCCCTTTTCCCTTCCTCCTTCCCTTGCCCCTTCCTTCCTTCCCATTCCTCGTCAGCAGCTTCTCTAGCTTCCCCTCAACACTATTTAATCATAGATATGGGAGCACTGAATTAATTTCTATCGAGTGTGGCCTCCCAAGACGCAGGCTTACACGCGGGCTGCCGTTCCCATCAGGGCCCCCGGCGGGCGTTGAGCTGTCCCCGCCGAGCCGGAGACACACAGCCCCGTTCAGCTCCGCGCTGCCCCCCGGGCCCTCCCAGACCACAGCATGAGGCACAGCACGCGTCCAGGCTCGTGCACGCCTTAGAGGCCCCGATCCACACACTTTTCCGGGGCCACAGGCCTGGTGAGTCATTATCCCTCCTCACGCTGAGGGCAGGAGAGTGGCCAAGGTTGGGGACAGCGGCTCCCCGGCTAGCGGCCGTGCCGGGGGCCGTCTGCTTGGGTCCGGCCTCCGCCAATAAGCCACAGACACGTCCTGTGTGGGGAGACACGTCCTCAGGAGAGGCTGAAAGGACGGGGCGGTGGGTGAGCAGAAAGGGCTCGCCCGCGTGAGAAATTGCCCCAAGAGCGACGTGTGCGTGAAATAATCTGGAGGCAACGTGGGTCCCGACTCCCAGAGTCTCCGGCGACCACACGAGTCGGACACGTCCAGAAGTTTGCCCTCCCTGAAACCACTCACCATTCCCAGGCGGGGGTCTGTTCCCTGCGAAGACAGCCCAGCGTCTGAGCTTTGTTCTCGCCGCCCACGTCGGGAGGTGAATGGGAGCATGAGGCGAGGCGCAGACCAGAAGAAAACATCGGCAAAAGACATCTTCAGTCAAGGACTGTACTCGGAATACACAGAGAACCCCCAAAATGGAGCGATGAGAAAACAATTGGCTTTAAAAATGGGGAAGATTTACCGATCCCTCACCAAAAAAGAGAGAGAGATGACAAAGCAGCATCTGAAAAGACTCTGCACTGCAGACGTCAGCAGGGGAAGGCAAGTTAATTTTGTTTTTTTTAATTTACACTAATTATTTTTTTCCCTGATCCCTTATTTGATTCCGCTACGTTCCTCCTATAAGTGAAACCATCCGATATTTTTCTTTTTCCTTCTGGCTTATTGCACTGAGCATTGTCCCTTCCAGCTCCATCCATGTTGCTGCGAATGGCATGAGTTTATCTTTTTGATGGCTGCATACTATTCCGTTGTGTACATGTACCACATCTTCTTGATCCAGTCATCTATTTTGGGGCATTTGGTTTGTTTCCATATCTTCCCTGTTGTAAATACTGCTGCAGTAAACATAAGGGTGCAGGTTTCCTTTTGGGTTAATGTTTTTGTGTCCTTTGGGTAGATTCCTAGAAGTGGAATTGCTAGGTATATGGTAGCTCCATTTTTAGTAGTCTGAGGAACCACACAGCTTTCCATGGTGGTTGGACCGGTTTGCATTCCCACCAGCAGTGTAGGAGAGCTGCCTGCCATTCTTTGTTTCCTAACAAATGGCCCTCTTGGTGAATCAACATGTTTATACTTGCCAAGCCAGAAAGAGCCTTTCGGCTTGAAGACCTCGGTGGAATTTATACCCATTAAGCACATTATTGATTGTACCTCGACTGGTCCATATATTTATTTCTGTTGATTCATTCTGTCAAAGACTAGGGGAGGGTGGCAGAGCACCCCCAACTTTTCCAAATCTTTGCATTTGAAATGGTATTTTGTAAGTACATTTCAAATCTATTTGGATGCTTTGTCATTGCCTCATAAATATTCACGACATGGCGCCCGCATTGACATTTTCTCTTAATTGATGAGTGCTTTCAAGTTTTGCCCTTGACATATTTTGGTTTCCAATATTTGAGCCAATCCCTTTTTGTTCCATCTTAGAGGTGCTATTTGTTTAGACTTCTTTTCGTGCGGATCAATTGGGTTAGAGACTTAAAATATTCATTTTTATGCGGATTTCAGAAAAGGCAAAAGTAAACAGTTAGTCAAAATCAATTTCAGGCTATTAAAAATCAGAGAACATGAACAATAACAAAATACTTCTCAAGAACCTTCCCTGAGGTGGTTAAAACAGGTGAACCATCCATGAAAACACCAAATACAGTCATCATTGGCTTACACTAATTCTGAAAGGGATTTTTTTTTTAAGATTTATTGATGCATACAAGAGCTGGGGTGCAGGCCAGAGGTGTGGGGGAGGTGAGAGGACTCCCCAGAGACAGAGTGGGGAGCAGAACAGGCGGATCCGCTGAAATCCACTGCTGAGGGGAGCAGCGAGGAGACAGGAGGGGTCTGCTGGGCCCTGTGGGAAGCTCCCTGGCCGGGGATCGAACTCGCGCTGCAGTGGCTGCCGGCAGCTTCATGGGCTGAGACTTAAACCCTGCGCCCCCAGGGAGGCCCTGTAAGAAATTTTTAAAGAAGAGGACTGAGCAGGGAGATACAGTGACATCCACACCTCTTGATTAAGACACTGATCATTGTAATTCAAAGTGTCTTCCCGTCTGCGATCGGATCTCTACTCTCTGATGGAACTGAGCTTGAGAGATTGTGGCAGGCTTTGTTTGTCTTTAATATATTTCTCTTGGCAAGCTGATGACTTGATGTTTATATTCTTAGAAGTTTAAAAATAAAAGCACAAGGTGTCACTGTTTTCAAGTTAAGAGTGCCGTGTCAAAGGCACATTCTCGGATTGGGGAGGTATCTCGACACCACTTACACGGAAGACTCGAACATTCTGTTTTTTTGTTTTATTGATTTATTTTTTTAAGATTGATTTATTGATGCACACAAGAGCTGGGGTGCAGGCCAGAGGTGTGAGGGGTGAGAGGACTCCCCAGAGACAGAGTGGGGAGCAGAACAGGCAGATCCACTGAAACCCACTGCTGAGGGGAGCAGCGGGGAGACAGGAGGGGTCTGCTGCGCCCTGTGAGAATCTCCCTGGCCCGGGATCGAACTCGTGCTGCAGTGGCTGCCGACAGCTTCCTGGTGCTGAGACTCAACCCCTGCACCCCCAGGGAGGCCCTTGTTCATACTCTTAAAACTGGGTCGTGTTGCTAAGTCTGAAGACGAAAGGGACGTCAGTCTAGGAATGTGATCGATCTCTCCGGATAAGCTGCAAAAGCAAGAAATCGTGCATTTCTGCACAGCTTCCAGAGAGGCCCTGGGTTTTTAGCGCCGTGAAATCCACGGTGGACTTCAGATGCCAGCCTCGGAAGGTGATCTGCAAGTTTCGATGGTTTGCAACTAGCACTTAGTAGATTCGCTCGCTGACTGTTAAAATATTTGCGTAAAAGTCAAAAAGCCTCCGGGTTGCCAAGAGTCCATCCACTTCTGTCTACATGGCAATGGAGTGAGGGGTCCCGTGCTGGGTGATCGATGAAGGGGGGTTGGGAGCCAGCCCTGTCCGGAGTAGCTTTCTGGAGCTTCTTCGAACTCTCCATGCTGAGCTGAGTCGGTTATTTCTCACAGGCACAATGAGTTCCGTAAACCCACGGTGTTAGGGCTTCATGGCAATGGGTCTTCGCTTCTTATTTATCTTGCTGCCCAGTTCCTGCCACGGCTGCTCATGTGCCCTAAAAGCAGTCAGCACTACCATCCTCTGGTGTCCACTCCCCGCCAACACTCTCTCCATTAGATCGCGGAACGCCGTCATCTAGGGCTCAGCTGTTGACCACGCAGCACTACCCCTCCCGCTCTAGGAAGAGTCTTTATCGGTGGCTGAGAGGACACCCAGGTCTCCTGTCAGCCTGGAGCTGAGAGAACTACGTGTGGTTTTCTCTGTCTGGCTTCTGGAGCCGCCTCCCTGGAGGACGGGAAGAGTTAACCGGCTGAGGCACACATCTGCACCATGCTCAAAATCACAGATAGACACTGAACGCCCCTCTTCGTCGAGGAAAGCGGGCGAGGATGGAGTTAAGCAGCTAAAAATAGCAGCGTCGTTTTAGAAATCCAGATTTAAAAGTGGAAGAGACGCACTGGGCAAGATGATGTTTGATTAGGAGACATAATGGGTTCCTGAAATGCTGCGATGTAATTAAAGATATAAAAAGGATAGAAGGAAACGCAAAAATGTCATGAATAGGCGGCGCTGTAATTTGTTGCTTTTTTGAGATGCAGCAGAACTTGCAGGCACTTGTCCGTTAAAAAAGAACAGCAGAGAGAGGCGGTTTGGGGAGAGGAGGATGGGGAAATGCAGAGCCAGGGAGAGAAGGGAAGACAGAGGGGGAGTGCAGGTAGGGGAGTCTTTGAGAACACCCTCGCTCGACAAGGAAAAAACAAAACCAAGAGCCCAAAGTGTTGTGTCAAGCACTAGGCAACCTCACAACTGATCAGCAATTTAATGCGATTTGACAGTGTTCAACTGCAGTGCGTGTCTTGAGTTTAGCACGTATGATTCTCTTTTGCAACGATTAAGGAAATTAAATTTAAGCCCAGCCCCCAAGAAGCCACAGGGGACCCCAGAAGCCCGGCCTGCTCCCTGCGGCTGCTACATGCTTTGCCTATTTGACGGAGAGTCAAATAGGTGCCGCCGACATCCAGAACCTTCCAAGACTCTCCCTACTGCCCAGCCACCAAGAGATTCCTAAGCACATTTCTAAAAACTCCATCTTCTATCAGATGTGGGTTTGAAAACCCTGGGAAATAGAAAATGGCTGTTTTCTCTCTTAAAATCCACTCTGGGGATTCCCGAGTGGGGTGACGTCCCGTGTGAATCTGGGAAAGGAAGTTAGGGACGCGGTGTGTTCCCTGGGGGGCCCCCCCGCCCCAGCCGTCAGCACCACGGACAGCGGTGTCTGGGTGGTTCTCTGTGGTCCTGGGGGGGTGTAGGTGCTGCAGCCTTGAGCTGTATCCGGCCTCCTACCATCCATACAGAATTAACCCCCCTGCAGTTGCGACAGCGGGAAAAAGAACCCTTTACCCTGTTGTGGGGCTGCTGCACTTAGTGGTCTGTCCGGCCACATTCTTGCCCCCTGCGGTTCTGCATCCTGTACAAGGTCAGCACTGCCCGGTCCCTCAGTCATAGTCCAGCCCTGCAAGGCGCCTTCAAATCCACCGAGAGCAGAAAGCCGGGTCACCCTGGGAAGGGCAGGCATCTCGAGGGGTGACCGGGAGCGCCCAGGGGCCAAGGACCGATGTAGGACGAGGGACCCCAGAAGCTGGTCAGTGGGCTGCTGAGGGCCAAGACGTGTCCGTATCGCTCAGCTCAGCCTTGCTGCGGTAATGACAGCATCCAAGCTGTGTGCTTATGAGGAAGCCCGAGGAGGGCCGAGGGACAGAAGACTTCCGCATCTGCTAGGAGGAAGAGGCTCGGACCGGAGCAAGGGACCCGCCAGGCTGGACTCCGGCTCACAGCCAGCACCGGCAGAGCTGAGACGAGAATGCACATTGGATCAGCGTGTGAGTTTCGTGCGGTTTGCACTTGGTTGCGTGTGGCTTTTAGCAGCCACAGGACTCTGCTCTTGGGCACGCTGCTTGGACCAGCCAGCAACACTTACATTGTCGGGTCACAGATCCAAAAAGACCAGCAGCATCTGCTCGAGGGAAACCAGAACAAGTCGTGTCCTCAGAACGATGGTACGCGCTAGAAAGGTCGCTAAGTCCCAGCATCAACGTAAAGTCACAGGGAGGAAAATCCCAAGGGTGAGATGGCAGATGGGACCGGAGTAGAGCTCCCATATTTATTTCTATGTGGGCGATCAGCTACTTTGTTGCTTTCTTTTATTTTTTTTAATATATATTTTTATTGTTATTTATGTCTTTTACATTTTGTATTCCCCTTGGGTAGCCCACCACCAATTCATCCGTGATCCATCTCCATGGTCCCTTGTGTTCTTTTCTATTCCCTTTTGTGCCCTTTTCCTCTTCCCTCCCTCTGCCTCCCCCCCCATTGTCTCTCTCCTATTTGGTTTCCCTCTAGTCCTGTTATAAGTGAAACCATTCGATATTTTTCTCTTTCTTTCTGGCTTGTTTCGCTGAGTATGATCCCCTCTAATTCCATCCATGTCGCTGCAAATTGCATGTGGTACATATGCACAGTGGAATACTATTCATCGTGGAAAGAAGATAAACACATGTTGCTTTCTTTTAATGGAAAAGTGTGATTATCTGTAATCCTGAGGATGCAACGGCCACCTCCACGCCTGAGGCTGCTTTCTCATGGAGTCTTAAATTTTGCATCTGAAAAGGAGCCGCCTTGTTTATCTGCTCTGCCTGAGGAGCAAAGCCAGGTTGGCATCTAATCAATACGGGCATGAATGAGTCATGGGCTGGCCCCCGAACATCTCTTTGGCATTTGTTCCTCTGCAGCGCCCGCCTACACTCAGACCGAGATTTCAGTTAGCCGAGAAACTGGCTTTAGTGTCTTCTTGTACACAGATTCGCTTTCCAGTTGTGTTCACCATTTTCTCTCTGCGTAGATAACTTGAGGACCCTAAAGAGACAGCAAGTTGTGAAGTCGATATCAATATTTAAACATATTGAGAGTTTATTTGCGTGTGTACCTCGGACATAAAGACGTTTTCTTGTTTGTCTGTGATCTGTTTTCACAGTGAGGCAGAAAGCGTAGTGAACTTACTTACCAATTAGCTGGTTCCACAAGAAGCACTTATTTATGTGGAAATGAAACATTTCGTCCAATGTCTATTTGGATTTTTATAAAAAAGATTTTCATAAAAATTTTCACGGAAGTTTGGGAAGTATGGCAAGTTCCCTTTGTCATAGAAAAATCACTCTTCCTGATGATCTGTTTTAGAAATGTACTTCCAGATAGGAATAGTCATTCAATTATCACCTCATACTGACCATCTTAGGTGACGTATATAAATTATACAATTTTGTGTATAGGCTGTGTACAAAATTATATGATTATACAATTACACATAGCACATGACAAGTACAAGCAAAAGTGACATTTTAGCTTCCCTACCTGTACTTTTGTGTCAGCATCTACACACACACACACACACACACCCCTTTCAGAGTTATGATTCGCTGCCAGAGACAAAGTCTCTAAAATCCCCCAGAACCAAGGAGCAGAAGGCTCACGTCATCAGGCTAAGCTTTGTTTCCAAAATAACCCCGAGGGGAAGCTCCTTCTACCCAGGGACTAACAGTGTGGAGGGGCTTGGCATGAAGAAGCAAGTGTGAGAATAAATGCGCTTTTCCTCTGTACCACGTCAGGGAGTTAGGGCTCCTGGGGCTATCGTTGCGGGTGATCTGGGGTTATATGATGACGTTAGGGGAAGGGAAAGAAAAGTCTGGAGAACGTGATCAAACTTGAACCACGTCAGTCGTAAGGGTGGACCTTGCACTCAGCCACATGTGGTCACAGTCCTCAGTCAGCAAGCCCAGGACCGAGGCGATGGGCTGGGCTGGCTGAGGGGTCATTCCGTGCCCGGCCTTAGCTCTGCCCTCTCCTCTCTGCCCTCTGCAGCCATAGATTCCCTGCCTCTTCTTACATGCTGTCCGTAAAAGCTGTCTCGCTGCCTCACGCCTGTTCTCCCACAAATAACCTGTCTGATGGCCATAGATTATTCGGGAAGAATGAGATAATGGCAGCTAAAATAAGTAGGTAGGGAGTCTTTCTCTTTGTTCTAAACGTTCCATCTGTCTGGCTATATATATAGAATGTAAAGCACCTGCTCTGACTTCCAAGGGGCCACTCTGGTGCTGAAGTCGCAGCTGGTGGCTGGTCTGTGCGGGGGTTCGGAGGCTATTTCTTGAGCGAGCAGATGGCTATCAAAGGCAACCGTGTCATTTTCCTTTCTATCGCCGACCGAAATTTGGACAAATTCACGGGGAAGACACTGACTTCCTCCCCCGAGCAGGACAGGGTATGTGCCCGTCTGGGGCCTGCAGGGCAGCCCAAAGCTCGCCACTGGCCATCTCCGTCAGAAATGAGTCTTGGTGCTCAGCTCCAAGAGCTACAGAGGGAGGTGGCTTCAGCCAGGCCTTTTAGAGCAGCCGTGGCCGAGGGGGCAGGAAGGGTTCTAACAGGCTCGTCTTGATCGGTTCTGGGGTCAGCACTGGGGATAAAAGCTGGGGTGACCAGATCTCAAATGGACACTTGGAAGCGATGATCCGGCCAACGCCTTAGGCAAAGAACAAGAGTTAAGGACACGTAACTAGATGTCACTGGGGTCGTCATACAGGAGGGTGTGAGGGGTCTTCGTTGAGTGATCGATTCAGGTAGGACCCTGGGGAGCTGGGCTAGACCTGACTGAACTGGTGGGTGAACCGGAGCCTTGGGGGCTGAAGCCTCTTTCTTTGGGGTGTATGAGATCACGCTCCGGGTGTCCAGTTGGTGGCGATGGACGTAAGAATAAGAAGAGAGGGGGCAGAGAAACAGCACAGCTGTTAGCATTTCGGGCCCGCGTCCAGCCCAGTGGTGTCTGCGGGGTGGAGTTGAGAGGCAGCTTCTGTCCTGCTGGCGAGTTGGGGTGAGCGCGGGCTGAGCCCGAACTGTCAGAACCCCAGCCCCCGCCGCCAGCAGCACTTGCAGACTCAGCCACGACGTAACCTTCTCGGCTGATGGGACATTGCCTGAGGCAGACGTTTACCTCCCCTGGCCTCGTGCTGAAGACCGAAACGTCGACGTCCGTGGGGATTTGTAAAGCGAGTGGCTTCGTAAGAGGAGATGAGACGCTACGCAGAAGGTGTTCTTCATTCTGGAAGACATCGCGCTCGCGTGAGGGGGGAGGCGTGTGGAATTTTCATGTGTGTCTTGCACATTTTGGAGGTGTGATGCCTCTTTTTGCTCCTGTGCGGCGTTGCCCTACTTTTTTGAGTTCTGCTAGAATAAACGTACTATTAATTTCTGTAGGTGCTGCAGAGTTTTAATGGGCTCTAAATTCTCCTAGTGCTTTTTCAGTTGGTTACCTTCCTTTTTAGGTACCGTCATCATTCGCTCCTCAACTACTGAGGCCGTGTTGCCACGGGGCGAGACACGGCTTATAAACGATCAAGGTTGTTGCTGTTTTGCCATCTGGGGCTGGTGTCGATCTCTCTTCATCTTCTCGACCCCACTTAGCCACCTGCATCTCAGCAGAGGTGTGGGGCAAGCTGGTCTCAGTCCCGATTTAACGAGACCAGCTTCTTCATGCCGTATTCCTGGGGTAAGGCTTGGCATTTGTGAATGATTTCGGAGACATTTTTATTGAAATTTCTCTTTACTCTTAATTGGGCATCACTGTTTTATTAAGCTAGCATGCTCATGGACGGTTATAAAATGAATTAATCTGACCATTCTTTCTTTAGACAATTCAGTGACCTAATTTAGAATTTTAATGTTGAGCTGTCAGAATCCAGTTATTTTTGTTAAAGATTTATTTATTGATGCACACAAGAGCTGGGGTGCAGGCCAGAGGTGTGGGGGTGAGAGGATTCCCCACCGACAGAGTGGGGAGCAGAACAGGTAGATCCACTAAAATCCACTGCTGAGGGGAGCAGCGGGGAGACAGGAGGGGTCTGCTGCGCCCTGTGGGAAGCTCCCTGGCTGGGGATCAAACTCGTGCTGCAGTGGCTGCCGATAGCTTCATAGTGCTGAGATTTAGCCCCTGTGCCACCAGGGAGGCCCAGAATCCAGTTACTGAACGACACACAGATACCAAAACCTAGCAGGCAAGCCAGAAAGGACAGTGTATCTATAGGCAGATACAGATACAGCAATGCGAAGCCTGCTGCTTTCCCACAGAAAGGTCAATATCCCATACATAGAACATACAAGGCATCTCATTCCTGAATGACAAAGCAATCAAACAAAATCCTCTAAATACACCTAAAAGATGTAGCTTTGGAATCTCCTCTTATGCAGGAAAAGACAAGAACGTTTCGATGGCTGCTTCCTGACAACGCTGCATTGAGAAGGGAATTGCGGGGCAGAATTATTGACTTCTCGTGGCTCACAGCTAAGAAGGCACCCCCGTGAATGGCCCTGGAGAACCTATTAATGATAGTGAAAAGTGAAATTGCCCAAGTGCAATAATCACACAACTATCACAGTATTCGAGTTGCCGGTCAAAGCTACACAATGTATTTTCTTTTTTTTTTAAAGATTTATTTATTGATGCATACAAGCTGGGTGCAGGCCAGAGGTGTGGGGGTGAGAGGATTCACCAGAGACAGAGTGGGGAGCAGAACAGGCGGATCCACTAAAATCCACTGCTGAGGGAAGCAGCAGGGAGACAGGAGGGGTCTGCTGCGCCCTGTGGGAAGCTCCCTGGCCGGGGATCGAACTCACGCTGCAGTGGCTGCGATAGCTTCATAGGCTGAGACTCAACCCCTTGTGCCGCCAGGGAGGCCCCACACTGTATGTTAGGACAGGAACTTAATGGAAAGGAAGCATCTGAATGCCCTTTTCAGCAGCAAGTCCTTTTATTTTGCTGGCAAGGTCAGTGCAGACACTGTGAAATCTATATTACATTTTAATTATGTTTTGTATCTATAAAAACAAACAGCACAGATGACAGGAGACCAAATAGGAAACTTCTCCATAGCATCTGCGGGAATATCCAATTATTTGAGGCCAGAGCCACCCAGCTCGCCGTTTAATCGCCGCTAAAGCCAGCCGAGCCCCACGCCATATTCACCTGTATTAAACGATATTCCCTTCACCGTTTGCAGACCTACAATGTGGCTGAAAAAAGACGAATGTGGTCTAGTTTATAGAATGAATGAATTAAAGCTTGGAACATGGTATTGCTATTTTGATTGATGAATGGAACAGAAGCCAAGGAATTTTTATCTCTAGCTCCCCTATAGCAAGTAGTTCAGTAGTATATCAGTGGTATTTTTGGAGTAGAAATGATTTCTGTGCGGTCTCCTACAGTCGTAAAATTAAATGAAACGTAGCTAAGACTTAAAGGAAAAACAGAAATGATTTCAAACATTGGACTGATTATCCTACCGTACCACGTTTGAAGGGTGTTTTGTAAATGGAAGGCATTTTAAACAAAAACTAGGAACTATTGTGTCTGTGGTGTTTGAATTCGGGTTAAGATGGTGACTTGAAAGTGGATTTCGCAGGCCTCTCTGTTGGTGCAAAGGGTTAAGTCTCAGTACTATGAAGCTATCGCAGCCTCTGCAGCACGAGTTCGATCCCCAGTCAGGGAGCTTCCCACAGGGCGCAGCAGACCCCTCCTGTCTCCCCGCTGCTCCCCTCAGCAGTAGGTTTCAGTGGATCAGCCTGTTCTGCTCCCCACTCTGTCTCTGGGGAGTCCTCTCACCCCCCACACCTCGGGCATGCACCCCGGCTTGTGTGCATAAATTAAAAAAATAATAAAATATTCTACAAAAATTTTTTAAGTGGATTTTGCTACCTACTAGCAGTGGTGAAATCACGTAAATATGTCACGCCAGTATTTTTTTTTTTTAAGATTTATTTATTTATACACACAAGCTGGGGTAGAGGCCAGAGGCGTGGGGCGGCGAGAGGGTTCACCAGAGACAGTCTGGGGAGCAGGACAGGCAGATCAGAAACACACTGCTGAGGGGAGCAGTGGGCGAGGCAGGAGAGGTCTGCCGTGCCATGTGGGATTCTCCCCGGCTGGGCTTCGAACTCTCATCGAGCACTGCCAACAGCTCCACAGCTCCACAGCTCCTCTGTCTGTTGGTTGGTTTTGACCCCTTCCGTGCCTGGAGGCTCCGGCCGGCTCTTGCACCATGCGGGCTCTGGGGCAGCCTGGGATGGTCTGCGGTGGGGGGTGAGCTCCCGGGGTCCGGGCTGGCCCCCAGGACGGGCAGCGGGTGGAGCGCAGGGCCCTCGAGCCCGCCAGCGCCCTCTGCCCCCACCAGCCCGGGGCGTGGCCCTCCCGTGGCTGCCGCTGCTCCTGCGCGCACACCCCTCCCCGGCCACGCGCCCCTCCCCGCCTGTGCGCTCTGCGCGGCTCAAGGGGTCGCCCGTTCCCCGGGAGAGACCCCCGACCTCCAGCCCTCAGGAATGGGCCCCCGTGACCCTGCCACAGGTCACGAGCGCCCCCACGAGCAGCGGCCCAGCAGAGATGGGGGCAGGAGGTCCTTGCGCGGCCTCGTCCCCAGTACCCCGGCTCCGGTGTGATCCTTCCCACCCCGCCACCCCGCAGCTCAGCCCGGGGGGTCCCGCCCCTCCCGGAGACCCCCCTCCGGGACCCCTGGGGCCGCCCGCCGGGGAGCTGGGCCTCCGCGTCCGTGCCCAGCGCTGCTGGCCGCCAGCCCCTGCTGTCCGGGTGCGCGGGAGCCTCGACCGTGGCCGAGAGCTTCAACCTTCGGCGCCGGCCGGGGTGGCCACCGCGTGGGCAGGAGACCCCCAAGCCCCGCCTGCCCCACCTTCCCGGTCCCCCAAACGGGACACCAGTGGCCTCGGTGCCAAAGTGTCTCCCACGAGGGCTGCGCGGCCCCCGGAGCTGCTGAACCCCAGCGCGCTCTGGCGTTGGGGGAAGCGCACTTGTGCTGCACGGTCAGGAGCGAGAAGAGGACACGGGTGAGGTGTCAGGGGTGGCTCACCTGCGCCCCGCGGACACGGGACGGAGCCCGCGCTCGCCAGCAGGCCACTGAGGCGCGCCCCAGGTGCCCCGGGGTCCCCGCCGGCCAGACGACGCCCCAGGGTCCAGCGCCCATCCCCGGCGGCCCCGGAAAGCTGGCGGCGGCTTTTGAGGACCTCGGAGTGAAGGCCGACGACACACAGCGAGGCCGGCCGCTGCCCGCGCTCGCGCGTCCTGCGCTCTCGGGTCTGAGATCCTGGCTGGGGCAGGCGGCACAGGGCCGAGGGTGCGGGCGTGAGGGCCGGGGGTGGCCGTGCAGAGTGTGGCCCGGCCTGGCACAGCAGGTGACCACTCAGCTGGGGAGGGCTGGGTGGGGCGCTGAGGGCGGGAAAGGGGGTTTCCCGACTCCACTGAAACGTCGGGGCGCACGGCTGCCAGCACACCCTCCGGGCAACCCCCTCTCCCACCCGTCCTGTGCGCTCGGAGCCGGGCAGCTGGGCCAGCCTGAGACCGTGGGGAGCTCCGGGCTCGGCCACTGCGAGCCACAGGCCTCACCCTGGGGGCAGGAGGCCCGCACCCCTGAGGCTCCCGAGAAGCTGCGCCCCAAACCCAAAATGGGCTTCCCGAAGCCCCGCCCCGCGCGGGCGCCTCCCCCGAGGGACAGCTGCGCCCCGCGCCCCCCCAAGGGATGACTCAGATACCGACAGCTGCAAACACCAGGAAACGCGTTTAAGGGAGCCGGGGCCCAGGCGCGCTCTTGGGGGGCGCAGCCACCGCGCCCCGCGCCCGGCGCCGGCCCCTACGCGAACCAGTTTTCCTTGCGTAAGAAGCGGACGGCGTCGTCGAAGCCGCGCTGGTGCAGCCTCTCCATCTTCCTCTTGCGCGGCGGGAAGAGGGCTTGGCCAAGCCTCACCAGGTTGGCCACGGACAGCTGGGCGGAGAGAGAGGGCGGCTGGGGGCTCAGCCTGCCCGGGGAGGGCATCCCCGAGACTCGCCGGCCCCGCGCCCCTGCGTCCCCTCTCACCTGGATGTCCTGGTTGGCGATGTTCACGTGCCGGCCCCGCTGCCCCCTCTCCTGCGGGCAGATGTCCAGCCGGCCGCTGAAGGGCGAGACGGTCACCGTGCGGCCCTCGGGCAGAATGGGCAGGCTGTCGGTGAGGCCCCCGTCCACCCATTTCTGCGGGAGGAAGAGACTCAGCGCCCCATCGGGGAGCAGGGGCCACCGGGCCGGACTGGCCCGCGGTGGTTTCTGAGGCCGGCGGGCAACCGCGCACGGACCTGCAGCCCCAGCCAGCTCCGGCCAGCAGCGGCAGTGTCTGCCACTGCTGGGAGTTGGTTTCTCCCCCCTAAGTCTGTGATGACCAATTCTGAGGGGCGTCACTGACGCAGCCACTCGGGAGGCAGCAGAGAGCACAGACCTGCTGGGTTCGCTTGCAACGCTTTCTTTTTCCCAGTTCTGGGCTTTTCTTCTCTCCGCCCAGCACTCTCTGCAGCCCCCACTCCTGTGCGTCTCCCCTCCCTGCTAACCCGGAGCCCTCTGGCGGGGCTGGACTCTCCCTTAGAAGAGGCACCCCCTCCGCTGGCCCGGTAACTGCATCGAGGCAGAGACTCCAGCTGATCCCCTGCAGGCGCCTCTGTCGAGGCAAGAGCCGGAAGGGGAGGTTTTGTGCAGCAAACTTAAAGATAAATGGAACCGCCAGAGGACCTGCTGTTTCCAGAGTGCCTGCCTGGACAGGAGCAGGAAGGGGGCCTGGTGCCAAGCAGCGGGGGAGGCCAGGCAGGAAACAGCCTGGAGGACAGGTCACACCTGCTCCGAGGGGAGCCGGCAGCCGCTTCTGCAGAACTGGGCTTCTGCAGAACTGGCCAAGCGGGCTGAAGAGCTCCAGAGAAAGGGGCTTCTGCTGTTTCAGGTCCAGGGCTATTTACAGCTGCATGCCCCAGAAGCACACAGAACGCGGCGTCCGACCCTGTCGGGGAGGGGGACTTGGGGAAGCTGGCCTGCACGCCTGTCAAGCCGGGGTCTCCCACCAGAGCCCATCGGGAGCCCTCCCTCGTTTGTAGATAAGACAGAGGGATAATCTCACCAACAGGCAGCTGACTCAGATGCAGCCCAGAGAGGACTGTCCTGACAGCAGAACTTTCTTTCCTGGTGCAAGGAACGTGGAGGGCGAACTGGTAAGGCTGCCCCACCCCAACCCCAAATGTCCAGGGCGCACGTCTTCGTGGCTACCACCTGGCCCTGCCCAGACTGAGTCTGTGATCTCCTGGCCCGCGGTGGCTGCAAGAGCTCCGGCCATCACGCCTAAGTCCCAGGCAGCAGGCAGCAGAGGCTGCGGTACGGCGCCAGGCCCCCTGATTTAGTATGTGTCAGCCAGAAGCCGCCAGTCATGGAGAAGCGCCCGGCGCTGATCGGGCGTCAGCGGGGTGATTACAGCGTCGGGACGGGGCCGCGGTACCTGGCCTCTGTACTCCACCGGCCGGAGTCCCGCGTAGAGGGGCATGAAGCTGCTGGCCGCGAGCACCTGGGGGAGAGCGGAGCTGCGTGTGAGGCGTCCGAGTCGCCCCCGCACCTGAAACAGGCGCGGCCGGGGGATTTACTGCAACGAGCGAGACGGGCAAGTACAGGCATGGCAGAGGCCCGAAGCAGGCGGACGTGGGTGCAGAGACCTCCAAGAGACGGGCACGTCTGGGGGTCCCGGACTCCGGCAGGGCAGCCGGTCACAGAAGTGGGTCGTCCTGCAAGGGAGCCCCGGGTCAGCCTGAACCCCAGTGCCTGCGGGCCACCCCTAAAGTGCACCATGTGCCACGCAGCTGCCAAGATGCTCTCGGGCCTCCCAGAGGGACTGGCCGGCCGCTGCGGCAGAGGCCAGCAGGCAGCCCCGTGGACGGTGCGTGGGAGGAGACTTCAGGGGCCGGCGCGGCGGGTGGGGACGATGCAGCGGCACTTTGTCTTCGGCTTAAAACGTCCAGCCTGACGCCGGACATCGCTGCACGTCCCCCAGAACTCGGCGCTGGACGCTCTGCTGGCGCCTGCACGCTTCACGTCGCGGCCAGGGCAGCTAGCAAAGCGCTCGACACGGGGGGATGCCGTCGCTGCCGACTCTCTGCGCCCCCGTTTCTCAGCGGACGGGCGGCGGCTGTGGGGTGCCCGCCCACGGGTTTCCTCCCCCAGCACGTATGATTCGGGTGGATCGCGGCTAGACACGCCCAAGTCCCCGTTTGGGGTTGTTTTGTGCTCCGGAGGCACTTTCCCTGCGGAAGCGACAGCTCTGACGTCTGATCGGCCCTGAAGGCGCTTCGTGGCAGAGCCAGACACCCCTCAGCGCCCACAGATCTGCAGGAAACCCTCTTGGGGTGCAGCCCCAGAGGCTGGGCACCCTGGACGTGGGTTCCCTGCCGGGACTCGGGGATGCTTTCCTGCGCCGAGGCCCCTACACCCACACGGTCTCCCGGTTTCCCGCCGCCCGCCAGAGCCTAGGGCACTCCCCGCAGCGGCCGTCTCCCCCGGAGCCGGCCGTGCGTCAGCCTTGGCGTTACCGGGCGCCCGCCGGTGAGATCCAAGGACCCGGCCCCCCAGGACGGGCTAGACCCTGACACGCTCGGGGTCCCGTCTGCCTGGGCCGGGGTGACGACCACCAGGCCTGGCTCCGCGGAACGGCAGACGCGGCCACCCGTGCACGGGCCTTTGAGGGAACATGTGCGTCCCCCACTCACGCCCGAGAGGGTGGCTGAATCTTGCTGGCCGCCGGTGAGGGGAGGGGCTGTCCCGTCCACCTACATGTGGCCGCCGGGGCTGCAGGGCCCACTGTGTCTGCTCAGGGCCGCTGGGAAGAGGGACGCAGCTGAGAGGCCACGCTGGACGTGAGCCAAAGCACGTGGGCGCAGGTCTCGCCTCTGCGGCTTCGGCCTCACCCAGCCTCCGGCTTCTGAACTAAAAGCTTCCTGAATGTTCCAGACACCGAAGTCAGCTTTTTACAGCCGCCCTCTGCTCTCGGGGGCCGGCCGCGCGTCCCCTCTGGGTTCGGAAGGGGCTCGCCTGCGCCGCGAACGCTGGCGGCAACTCTCGTGTAACCTAGAAAATGTTCATTATTCAATTATCCCCCTTACAAGGTAATGCGCATTTGTGTCAGCGACGTCTTCTCTGCTTGGTGAACTCAAGTAATTACACCCATTCTCGGAGTAGTTATTATCCCAAACAAAAGCGAAGGGAAAGAACCATGTTTACTGGTGGCAGCTGCCTGCTGTGGAGACACAGGCCGCGGGGGCGGACGCCAGGCCAGCCTGCGCTGGGGCCCGAGGGCTGCAGGTCGGACGGCGGGCAGGGAAGGTGTCGGCACCTCCCGTCCCGAGGGTCTCCGGGGGAGGCTCCGCTGCCCAGCGGGAGCGGCGGGCTCACTCCAAGGCCGCAGCCCCCACGCTGCCTGGCCCACCGGCCGTCTACGGAGAGCCCTGGGCCCCCGCAGCCCCGGGGTCTCTGCACGTGCTTGCTGGGGGACGAGGGCTGGCCGTGGGGCGTGGACATTGTCGCGACATCCTTCCCCGCCCACCGGGCCAGGGAGCTGCCCAGCAGGGCGTCAGAGCGGGCTGCAGCCCCGCTGGCCGCCAGCCGGGTCCGCCCAGAGCAGCCCCTCGGCTGCTGCGTCCTCTGCTTTGCGTCCGACCCTCTGCAGCCCGCTTGGGGTCCGTCGGGGGCTGACAGGGTCCCAGGCTGGGCCCCCCTGACACGCCGCGGGCACACGGACCAGCCTGTCTCGGAGCAGAGTCCGGGCAGGGGAGACGCCCAGAACAAAGCAGGGCGCGGCTGCGGGGGGTGCCGGCCGGGACCCTGCTGGGGACGTGGGGCTCGGGAGGGGCCTGGCCCTGGGGTCCGGGGCCGAGGGCAGACCCCACTCGCCGGGGAAGCAGCCGTCTCGCCTGAGAGCACCAGCCCGGCCGCCCGCCGCGCCTGCCCGGCTCCCACGCTGGAGCCCCGCTTTCGTCTTCGTGCCTCTTCCTCCCCTCCGCAGCCGTGCGGCCACAGGCCCCGGACAGCACCCCAGTCCCGATGACCGGGAGGACCCGAGCCGGGCTGGGAAGCTGCTCCCCACGCGCCCGGACGTCTACGGAGCGCTGAGGCGGCGGCGGCAGTGGCGCTCGCTGGGCTGATGCGGTCAGCGTGCGGGACCCGCGATGGCCACACCGCTGACCGCGTCCTGCCTCGGGGCGGGGTCCAGGGGCAGCGGGCAGGGGCAGCTGGGCCCGCCCCCGGGGTCGGGCCTACCTCGATGAGCTCCTCCCGGGAGGAGAAGCTGGACACGAGGTGGTTGCCCCCGTCCCTGGCGTTGGTGATGGACACGTGCAGCCGGCCCTGGGCCAGCTCGTGAGCGTCGGCGGGCAGCACGGACTCCAGGCCGCTCCTGCAGAGAGAGGGCGCCGTGGCTGCGGGGCCGGGGGCCCGAGGGCCGAGGCGAGGCAGGCTGAGCCCCTGCTGGCGGGCGCGGGGTGGGGGGGGCCCACAGAGAACTCACGCGCACCTCAGGTGGGCCATGACGTCGTAGCCGGGGGTCACAGCGCCCAGGGGCTGGCTTCGGGTCTCCTCCGCCAGCCTGTACGTGAACTGGCTGCACTCCTGCCAGAGAGAGCGGTGGACACTCGGGCTCAGCCCAGACCGGCCTCACGCCGGCTCCAGGATGCCGGCCGAGCCCAGAAGCCCCCTGGAGCCAGCCCCAGAAGAGCCCCGGGGCAGCAGGGCGGGGCAACACCCACCCAGGGCCTCCGCCGCCTGCCCCCTCACCCCCGGCCCTGTGAGGGGCACCCAGAGCAGCTGAAGCCGGAGGTCTCCTCCCCCGGCAGCTCCCGGGACAGACGAGGGTCAGACACAGGCGGGGGCACTCCCTTTACTGAGGGGCTCTCGTCACCAGGGCTGCAGGCGCTGGAACTGGGCACAAAGGCCCCGGAGCCGACCAGAGCTCGGCGTGAGCCCCGAGAGGCGTCGGGGCAAAGACGTCCCTTCTGGCCCTACAGACCGAGAGCGGAGGGAACAGTCTCCCCGGACGCTGCAGAGGGCGCGTGCCCTGCGGTGGCTGGCGCCAGGAGGCCTTTCGGGACTGACGCCCCAGCTGTGGGAGAGTGGACGTGTCCTCTCCCGCCCGGCCCGGGCATGGGCTACCGCAGCAACGAGACACAAGCGTGGGGGTGCAGTCTCCCAGCCGGGGTGGCCGAAGGCTCTGTCCAAGGAGGCGTGGGGCTGGGACCTGAGAGGGGGCGGACAGGGTGGGGAGCGGCAGGCCGTGCAGGGGCAGCCCCCATCTCGAGCTCGAAAGGGAGCCTGGGGCTCACAGGGACTGAGGGTAAGATCACCCTCGGGTGCTGCGGGCAGGTGGACTGTGGCCCTGGGGGAGGGGCAGGGGTGTCTGTTCAGGAACCGCCGCAGGCTTGTGGGGGCGCGTCAGGGCCGCCCCCCAAATGTGTGCTTTCTGCTGACTAGCCAGCCCTCTGGGCTGACGCCAATATTCGCCATGAATTTCAGTGTCGCTCACACACAGCAGACCGGAGCCTGGAGCGGGCCGCTGCCTGCGTCCCCCGGTCCTAGGCCCAGCCTTGTGGCTCTCCGCGGCCTTGTCCGGCGCTGGCAAGAAGCAAAGGGACCTTACGTCACGTGGCTGGAAGTGGATTTTGGAGAAGGAGCAAAGGGGACGTCCCGGTGGGGACAGAGCCCAGCTCCCCGCCTGCCACGGCGTCCCCGCCCGTGTCCTGCTCCCCCAACCAGACGGGACCCCGGCCTCCGGGTGTCGGGGGGAGACAAGCAGGAGTAGGTGAGGTGCCTTGGGGTGTGGAGACGCCAAGTCTCAGGCCAAGCAGCGACTCGGGGCCTGAACGCACGGCCCCTCCGCCGCCCGGCACATGCGCCCCAGATGCTCCCGCGAGGCTGCGGTGTGCTGGGCATGGAAACCGACGCCCCCCAGCACCCAGCTCGGGATTCAGCCCTGCAGGACTGCACGACAGAGAACCGACCCGCGGGGCTCCGGGCTGCACAAAGCACCCACTGGGGGGCAGGTGAGCCCCCGGGGCTGTTGCCACTCGTCTGGTCCCCGATTCCGGTCCCCCCTGTAAGCGCTGCAGTTCCACGCTCCGAGCCAGTGACCGGTGGAGGAACCAGGCGTGGACAGAAGGACAAGGGGAGCGCACGAGGCCTCACTCCGCTCTGCCCCGCAGGCGGCTCGCCACAGGTTTGAGAATGGATTTGGGGCATGGAACATTACGTTTTGAGATTCCTTGGTGATTAACTTCATTCCCGGGCGTGAGTGTGTTACCCCTCTGGCTATTCAAGGCAGCGGAGCGGGGAAGCAGACCGGGGAGAGGACTAGCTCCAAGAGTGAAGCTGAACAGCTCCCCTCTCCCCCACCGTGAACATCCAGAAGCCGGAAACGGATTTTTCAATCTCGGATTGTATTAAATCACATCCTCAGTGGAGGCTTACTTACGGGCTCTGGACGGACTGCTTGGTATGCAGGCCTTTTCTCCCCACTCGGAATGGAAATTAAATTCCCATTCATTCCGTGTCATAGAAATTATAGGCTCACTTTGAAATCTATACCCCCGTGTGTAAATAGCAGCGAGCCACACATGCAAGGCCTTGCAAAGAGGCCAGAAGCCTCCCTGCCCTTCTCAGGATCAGATGGAGAAGAAATGCCCTTTGCTCGAAACAGAGCTGGAATCTTGAGACTAAATAAACACTCAGGAAATAAAATAAACAGCATTTTATCTGTGTGTCACGCTGTTACCGAAATGATCCTCTTTTCCAAAACCAGAGCAGAGCCCGGCCGTTCCACAGCAAAACGGGGCTTAGCCTTTCCTGCCTCCCAGGCCAAGGATTATCTCCGTGCCGTTAACTTAGCAGGGCCAACGCGCCTCTTTATTGTTCAGGCTTAATTTCTTGACGAGGAACACAGCCCGGTTACGACTTAATTACCTCGATTTTTTCTGGTGCTGTTAGCAGGACGGAAGCAACCAGGGAGCCGGCGGAAGCCCCAGCAAAGGCCTTGACATCCTTCAGCAGCCTCCTGCCGTGTCTGCAGAAAGCAGAGGCTGCCCCCAAGTGGTAAACGCCCAGAAATCCGCAAGCTGCGAAGGACAGGTTGATGGGCTTCATAGTGCCTGCGGGAGAGAAGCAAGGACACCTCAAAGGCCTGAAGTCGTCTGGCTTCCGTGTACCTGCTCTCTGGTCTGGTGCTACCCAGCGCCCCAAGCTCTCCTCCTCACTTTCATATAGGTCTGTACTTGAAGCACCTCCATGTGGCTGCAATTTAATTTTCCATGCACCCCAGTCTTTCAAGGAAACACTTTTTCCTGGCCTCCCTTTTATCCATTCAAAAATTGCATCTCATGTTTGTTGGATGCTAGAGCATGCAACCCACTGTGTCACTCCTTGGCCAGACATGGCCGGAGAAATCGCATCTGGCAAGGCCTTTTTTCTTGACCCTTTGCAACTTTCGGGGGTACGCTACAGGGTGCAAAGGCACAATCATTCGACTGCGCCAGACTCCAATCTGGGCCGGTTTCTGGCTTCTAGGGGCCCCTGCTCCCCACCTGTCCATGGCTGCCTCCCTAGAGATATTTTCAGGGTGATGTCGGGGATGATTCAGCAGTGCAATCTGCAATTACCGACAGCAGATCGCAGCCAAGTTGCAAACAGGCCCCGACTGGCAAAGGCCGTTCAAGGCTCAATGAAAGGCCGCTGGACGTTCTGACTGCACCAAAGATATGGACTTTTCTAGACGCCCGGGGGCTGCACGACTGGGCCACGTGGGTTAAGTCCTGCCCCACCCGCTGCTGGCTGCCGAGCTCGGGACCCCCGGGCCCCAGCCCAGGACCTTCGCGGTGGGCACGTGGCCCGGGCCCCGGGATTAGGGGCCCCGGAGCGCTGTTGTCCTGCAGCGGGGACTCGGCCGGGTCTGCTCCAATCCCTGCAGCTGCAAGCGGGGGGAGGGGAGGGCCAGGCTGCGGCGCAGGCTCGGAGGGCGGCCTGCAGGAGGCGGCGCGGGGGCAGCCCCGCTGTCAGGGGCCGCGGGCACAAAGCAGGCCGCCCGCGGGGTTCGGGTCCCGGTTCGGTCCCGTGTCCGCCCCGCCTACCCCTGCAGCCCAGACACTTCCGCGTGGCCGGACCACCCGCGCGGAAGTGGAGGCGGAGCCGGGCTGTCACTCCGCGCGGCCCCGCCAATCAGGGACGGCCGCGCTCGCCAGTGCCCGCCCCGCGAGGTCCTGCCGAAAGGCCGCGCGCCCCGCGCATGTCTGTGGCGCCATCGCGCCGGCGCGGCGCGCGCGAGGCCCCGCCCCCCAGAGCCGCTCCCTTTAAAAGGCACGGCTCAAGATGGCGGCGCGCGGGGTGACCCCGACCGCGGGGCGGGGACACGGGGGCTTTCTCGCGGAGAGTCCGAGACTGCGCTCGGACACCGAGGCGGGAGGCGTTTTCGGGCTCCGGCGCGCCGTGGCCGCCCTCACCGCCAGCCCCTCCCTCCGCAGGCCCGGCTGACCCCGAACGACCCGCGGAGGCCGCGCCCCGGAAGTGGTCGCCCGCTTCCCCTCTGACCCCGGAAATGCTCCTCCTGTCTCCGCCCCGGGGCGGGGCCGGGAGTCGGACTCCGCCCCTCGGCCCTTACACACCGGCCGATTATTAGTTTCCCCGTAAGCGGGGCTGTAATGACCTCGCGGCGGACGCGGGGCTCGGGCGGCGCCCGCAGCCGCTGCGTGACCTCTGCGGGTTGGCGGCCTCTCCGGCTTCCGGGTGGTCGCGTGCGGCGCGCGGCGGTGACGTCAAGGCGGCGCCGGGGGCAGAGCCGGACACGTGGCCTGGCTCGGTGACAGCTGCCGCTGGCCGAGCCCCACCCTGGGGGTGCCGCCCCCCCGGGACCCGACCCAGGGCCCCGCTGCCCGGTGTCACTCCCCGGGGAAGCTGCCCAGGGCCCCCGTTGACCCAAGTCGCCCTCGCAGCCGCAGGGGCCCTTTGGGGCAGCGACTGGGCAGTGCCGGGTGTCGCCGCCCTAAGGGGCAGAGGGAGGAAGGACCCGCGTGGACTGTCCCTCGGGGCTTTTTCTTGCTCCCCGTGCGGGGCTCGCCCCCGCCCCCTGGCCCGCAGCGCTGTCAGCCAGCAGAGCCCGGGCGAGTGTTCACCGGGTGTGCACTAGGGAAGCGAGTTGTCGTCCGGTCCACCACTGTGGCCGGCCCCGAAGACGCGCCCAGGCCGGAGCATAACACAGCGCCCCAAGGCTTCCTTACTGGCCTTAGGATCCAGAGGATTCAGGCCCGGCGTGCGTGCTGCACGGAGACCGAGGCCACGGCGCCCCTTGGCCTTCCGCCCTCTTCGGCCCGCTCCCTCATGCTGGGGTTGGGCTGCGGCTCCACGAGCCGCGTCCTGCTGCAGGAAGCGATGAGAAAAGGGGGCTCCCAGGCCTCGCTGCCGTCCCCCGAAGCAGAATCTGCATTTAGCAGAATGCCCTGCGTGTCAGGGGGACACCAGTGCCATGCTGGGCTGACTTCAGTGATGGTGATGTGGGGTGTCTCGGGACAGCCCCGTGCGGGGCAGACGCTGTTTCCTGCGGTGCCGGCAAGGAGGAGTCTGCCAGTACCAGCCCTCGGCTTAAGGGACTAGCTGAGCCCGTTACTGCCCCGCCTGATGGTGAGTGAGATCCACTGAACTCAAACCTCGTGGGGCCGTGTGCACCAGCCTGCACCTCTTACTGGACTTTACAGTCGCCCTTTTCTCCCATGCCACAGCCAGGGTAGAGGCAGCTAGTTAGAACATTCCGACCATAAAGAAGAGCCTCAAATTGGCTAGTGATTTTGTCATCTCGGTTCCAGACTCAGCAGTGGGTGCTCCATGCGTGACCCGTAGATACTCAGTTTGGACATTGGGTTTAAGTAAATTTCCCCTGCACAGAGAGCATGTGGCCATCTCTCCGTCCTTTAAGACCGCTTTCAGGAAGACATTTGTTTGCCAGCTTTTCTCGTGGGAATCGGTTAATTGACTCAGCAACTCGGCAAACGTGTGTTAAGCACCCTTTGCATAGCCGAGGCCGCGCTGGTTTTAGAACTCACTGCCTCATCGGGAATGTGGAGTTACGTGGGCGGGGAGACGTGGATGGTCGTGAACACGTGCTGCAGGGCCACACAGGGGCTGTGGGGGTGCCCCCTCAGCCCTGAATCGGAGTCCCTAGCCCCGGGTGTGCCACCTGAGCTGGGAGCCCGGATCCCTAGCCCTGAGAGGCACCTGCAGGAGCACGATGCCAGAAAACAAGGTGCCCAAATCGGACTGCTCCTTTCCCTGTCCCCGCTTCCGCCCACGGGCTGTGGGAGCAGTAGCCTGGACAGTCGGCTCAGCCCGGCATACGGTGCAAACCCGCAGCTCTGATCAGCTCAGCAGACGCTCTACGCCCCACTCTGCACACCCTGCGGGTTCTGTGGCTGCGAGGGTGAGGGGCATTTGAGTAGAATTTCAGCTCTGGGTCAGCTGGGGCGGCTGGTTCTTCTCCTCTGCTGACTTGGGAGGTGGGTTCCCCCCTTCAGGTTGCCAAGACCTCGGTAGGATCAGGCTGTGGGGACTCCTCACTTGAAAAGACGCTTCCCAGGCAGCCTGTGAGTGGTCCAGCTGAGGATACAGAGACAAGCAGAGGAGGCAGGTGCGCAGGTGGCAGAGCGTCCTCTGGGGCTCGCGGGACGCTCGGCTGCTGCTGGTCACAGCCGGCCCGGCCACTGGTCCTGCTGCCTCACCGCGCCCGCCCCTCTGCTGGCTCACGCCTCTCCCCTTCCCCCAGGACTGGGAACCAGGATGCGGAAGGGGCCTGCTGCCCCCATGTCCCTGGGGCTTTGGCCACCCCAGCCCGGCTGTGGCAGACGGTGGGGCCCAGCTCCCCGGCCTCAGGGGTGTCAGCGTGTCAGGGGGAGCTGGGTAACTTTCAGCCTCTGCCATCACCCCTACAGCTTGCCCAGGAGCCCTTTCTATGCCCCAGGCCCCCGGGTGCCCCCC
Source organism: Scalopus aquaticus (assembly GCA_004024925.1). Classification (NCBI taxonomy): domain Eukaryota; kingdom Metazoa; phylum Chordata; class Mammalia; order Eulipotyphla; family Talpidae; genus Scalopus; species Scalopus aquaticus. The sequence continues at coordinate 45,488 of PVIJ01006835.1, forward strand.
GCCAGCACAGAGCAGACGCTCCCGCAGCCCAGCTCGCCCCCGGCAGCTGCACACTCCCGAGCCTCACCCCTCTCGCCGCCTTTGCCTCAGCGAGTCGGGCTGCGAGCCTCGGTCTTCCCAGCAGGCGGTTCTCGGGGGGCGCTTTCTCCGCCGCCAGTGCCGTGTCCTGTCTTGCAGAGACAGCTGGAGAGTCGGCGGCTGGAGCCTCGGGCCCTCCGGTCCTTTCCGGCGTCGGTCGCGCCACTTCGCGGGAAGCCGTGGGTCCGTGTGGCCAGAGCGCCGGCAGCGGCACCGGAAGCCCTTCCTGGGCCCCGTCTGGAAGCAGCTCCGTGGCCTGCCCGCCAACCGTGAGTTTCTGGGGCCCGTCCGAGCGGGCGGGGCTGCTTCACTGGCCTTAACGCTGCCCGCGAGCGAGTTGTCAGGCGGCGTGTCCGCTCACGCCTTGGTCCCGCCGGCGTGCGGGTCCCGGCCGCGGGGTCGCAGGCCAGCTGTGAGCAGAGGCGACGCGTCCATCTCCCCGAAAATCCCTGCCCTGCGGGGCTTGCAGCCTCTTGGGGACGCGCCCCCCTCCCCGGGCCAGTGCAGCCCCACGAGGCCTTCCCCAAGCTGCGGCCATCGAGCAGGGCGCGGTCCGAGCAGCCTCTGCGCCGGGCCAGAAGCAGCGCAGGGGACGGGCGGAGGCCTTGGGAGGACTGGGAGCTGCCCCCAGCGCCCGCCTCTCCGTCCGAGCTCTTGCCACCCCGGCCCCAGCGCCCGCACCGGCCATCGCGGCGCCGCCCCTCGGCCCTGCGACGGGGCTTGGAGGCGCCTTGTCGGGGCAGGTGGCGTGGAATGGGGGTGCTCGGGGTGGGAGGCCTCGGCCCACGCGTCTTTCCTCGCCCCACCTGCGCTGGCCACAGCTGCGTCCTCCGGGAGGCCCACCCAGGTCTCCCCGCCTCGTTCCTGTCCCCGCGGGCCCCTCCGCGCAGGATGGTGTCGCCCTCCTCTGGAACAGCGAGAGCCCCACAGAATTCGCTCCGCGGTCCTGCCCCATCTGGGGAGGGCAGAGCTGAGCTGGGGGAGAAGCGGGAGGCCAGGGGAGGCCCAGGGAGCAGGGACAGGAGAGAGGCCGCGCTGGCTTCTCGGCCCTGGACGGCCCCAGGGACTCGGGGACACGGGGGGACACGGAGGGACACTCGGGGAGACAGACGCGGGCAGAGGCCCGTGGGGAGGGGTCAGCGGCGGCCTCGGTCTCCACTCGGGCTGGATTCTGCCCCTTTCTGCCCAGACCGGCCTGGGGCTCCTGCCCGCTCCCTGCGGGTCCCCAGAAGGCACCTGAGACGTGGGGAAGCTCTCGGGGCTCAGGGGCTGCTTTGGGGTAACCCTGCTGGGCTGGACATTGACCCCCGAGGCGATGGGCGACTTGGCAACTTTTTGAACTCTGGGCTTTTCCTCCTCCCTGTCGCGCACTGACCTTAGTAAAGTCCTTTCACGCCGAGCGGATGCTTTGTCGTATGTGCGGATGGCAGAACCTGTGAAGAGCGTGCAAGTTTGGGGTCCCCGGGGTCCCCTCAGTGGCCCATTAACACATCGAGGCCATTTGTGTTTGCGCCGAAGCTGGGATGGGGAGGGGCAGGGCCTGACCGACAGGCAGCGCTCCCGCCCGCTGGCTCAGGAGCTGGGGCCCTGCGGGGCGTCTGCTCTGTGCTGGTGGGGGGCACCGGGGGCCTGGGGCACAGAAAGCGTCCTGGGCAAGCTGTGGGGGTGATAGCGGGGCGGGAACCTCAGAGCAGCGGGGAGGCTGCAGCTGGAGAGCGTGACCGAGGGGCCCCCAGGAAGTTGCAGGGTGCAAGCTCTAAAAGCTGTTTGGCTGCTGCCCGCGAAGGGGGAGGAACCTAGGAGAGGTGGGGGTGGGGGGAGGACAGTCCTAGCAAGAGGCTGGAAGTTACCCAGCCCCTCCTGACACCCTGACACCCGAGGCGGGGGAGCTGGCCCCACCCCGAGAGCGTCTGCCGCAGAGGGGCGCCCTGGTGTGTGTCCGTGCCTTGTGGGGACCCGCGTCTGCTTCTTCCCCGTGACGGACAAACCGCCCGCCTTGGTGGGCATTTAACCGCTTTCCTGGGAAGGAGAAAGACCCTTCGGCATGGGTCTGTCGGATTCCTCCTGCACACAGCCTCGCTTCTGCTGAACCGGCAGCCTCTGTCCTCACTGCCTGGCCCGGCGCGGGGAGGAGATGCTGAGGCCGCGCCTTGCCCGGCAGGGGGCGCTGCGCCCCCAGGAAGGGCCGCCTGCTCTGGCTCCCGCTCCCTGCTGCAGCTAGCTCACTGTGGGCTGCGCCCGGAGACCTGCTTGCAGGCCTGGGTTTCCACCTGGCGGCCGCAAACGTGTCCTAGGCAGAGTTTGCCAGCAGTTTACGTGTGAGTGTGTGTGTGTGTGTGTGTGTGTGTGCACGCATGCATGAAGACAGACTGCAAGTCAGCAGGCCAGCAGGCCCGGGACGGGGCTGCAGCTGGTCGCCTCACCTCCGTCTTGGGGTTCCGTGGGGTCGGGCCCAGGGCACGACAGAGAATGCAGACGTGTTGCTGGCCTGCTCCTGACCCGCTGGCGAGTGTTTGCTTTCTTGCGCTGTCGAGATGCCCTTGCGGATATCTTCTGGCAGGTGGCGTGGGCTTGGAACCTTCCCTTGGTTGCCGAGAGGGGCTGGGTTGTTCAGCTGTTCGCTGAGGAGGGAAACACGCCTGGGAGCGCTTTGCAGGTTCCCCTTCGCCTCTGGCCCCTCCATCCGAAGCAGCCTTTGGGGACAGGAGGCTCTGGAGTGAAAGGAATGCTGCCCGGTTGGCTGGGGGGGCGGGGAGATGCCAAGTCTTGGCCCCCTGCGGTTTTGCGAAAGAAAACCCAGAAGCCTCAGATAGAAGCTGGAGGGGACCTGGAGCCAGGTGGGAGCCAGGTGGGAGCCAGGTGTGCAGCAGCCCCGGGGCGAGGAGTCCAGCTGCTCTAGCTCCTCTCGGCGCCCAGGCCCGGCCACAAGGCCTGGGCGCACGCGCATTTCTGCTGTCCCCTGAGCGAGGAGAGGCAGCAGAGAGGAAGGGGACGGCGGTTCTGCGGCTGGTGGCAGTCGAGGCTGGGGGCTGAGGCTGGGCGCCATGGCCGGGCGCCCTGGGAGACGTGCTGGGTCCCCGGAGGGCGGGGAGGGACGGGAGCGCGGCCCGAGAGCTGAGCCGCAGGGGCCGGCATCTCCCTGCCTGCGTTGTCCCCGCCCGCGCGTCCTCCCTCCCGTGACGTCCTTCTTGCACCCTTCAGCCATCATCCTCCTTCAGCCATCCATCATCCATCACCCACCTCCATCCGTCCATCCATCCATCCACTCATCCATCATCCATCACCCACCCTCCATCCGTCCTTCATCCGTCCATGCTCCATCGATCCATCCACTCACCCGCCCACCTATCCTTTCTTTGAGTAATTAAAATTTTCAGGCAGGAGCACACAGTGAGCGTTGCAGCATTCCAGAAACTGGCAGATTCCGAAAGCGCGAGGAAAGCAAAGACATCCTCTCTGTAGGTCCGTCCTGTGCATCGATTGTTCTGAGGGGTGCTCGGACGACTGTCTGGTATGGACAGGTTTCCTCAGAGGGATTCTCGAGACTCACCCGGTCATTCCCCAGAGAGGCCCTGCCTGAGTCCCCCTAGCTCTGAGGACGCCGAGGGCCAGTCCCCTCGCTCGCTTCAGGGTGGAGCTGCCCAAATGGAAACTTGAAAGGCATAAACGGGTCCTCTGCCGCGCCCAGCCCTCCAGCCCTCCCTGCCCGGCTGAGCCCCGAGAGGCGGTGAGCGGGTAGCTGTGGGGACGACGTGCTAACAGACCAGGGAGGGCCTGGGAAGGGCTGGGGCCGGGCTCTGTGCAGACTCGAGGGGGCGCGGCGCTGAGCCTCCGAGGGCGACTGTCTGCGCCGCAGACTCGGGGTGACGCTGCACTGAGCCTCTGAAGGGGACTGTCTGCGCTGCCCTCGGCCAGCTGTTCCCGTGAGGGGCTGAGATAGCGCAGGGAGGACAGGGCCAGGGTGGGAGGCAGCCCTGGGGGCCGCGAGGGCGGTGGCCTCACGAGCAGCGACAGGCCTTGGTGTCTCCTGGAGCCCGAGAAGGAAGGTCCCAGACACCAGAGCAGATGGCCCCAGAGAGTCGCCAGACGGGAGTGGGGTCAGGAGGCAGGTTTCAGAGGACGCCGCCCTGGGCCTGTCCCGCTGTCACTTCCAGGCGGCCGGGGGATTGTCTGTGCCGCAGACTCGGGGTGACGCGGCGCCTAGCCTCCGAAGGCGACTGTCTGCGCTGCCCTCGGCCAGATGTTCCCGTGAGGGGCTGAGATAGCGCAGGGAGGACAGGGCCAGGCTGGGAGGCAGCCCTGGGGGCCGCAAGGGCGGTGGCCTCACGAGCAGCGACAGGCCTTGTCTCCCCCTGGACACGCCCCTCACGGTGAGGGCGCGGGGCCCCGGGGACGCCCCAGAAGACGGCCCGTGTGCAGAGGTGCATGTCTCCTGGAGCCCGAGAAGGAAGGTCCCAGACACCAGAGCAGATGGCCCCAGAGAGTCGCCAGACGGGAGTGGGGTCAGGAGGCAGGTTTCAGAGGACGCCGCCCTGGGCCTGTCCCGCTGTGACTTCCAGGCGGGGGCCGGGCAGCTGGCGGGGCCGGGGCGAGTTGGCAAAGTGCCCGTCACGCCGCCCTTGGGAAGTCCTTGTGTCTGCTCGCGAGTGTCATCTCCAGAAAACACTGTGATCTGGGCCACTGAAAATGAGATGAACAGTCACCCTCAGTCACCTCCTCTGCCCCGCGTTCGGTGCCCGGGATCGGCTGCGTCCAAGGCCAAACCCTGCAGGAGATGAAGGCTGCGCCCCTGAAGATCCCCTACCAGGTGCCGTCCGGACAGACGGACGCCAGAAAGAGCGGAGAAGGAAGGACGCGGGGCGGGCGGGTGAGCAGAGGTTTGCGGTCTGATCCAGCCCCCCGGGGTGCCTTCGTCCCCCTGGGGTGCTTTCTTTCCTTCATGACCTGTCTTCGCCAGTATACTGAGTCTCAAAGCGGCTTCTGCTCTGTGTGTGATGTTGGCATTGCCCTGTTGCTTCTTCCCCCCAGCCCACCCCAACGTTCTCAGTAGGCTGTGAGGACAACTTCCTAGAGAGGATCCTCTTCCACTCCCAACCCCCACAATTAAGCCCCATGGACTTGATAGTCCTCGATTGGTCCATGTTGTAAAAGACAACGTTTAAAGTTCTCAGCCTCCAAGCTTCTATCAATTGGAGCGCCATGGGATTTACATGACCTGCCACAGGAAACTGCCTGTGGGATCTTTGGAGCCTTCTCACCTCCAAAGCTGTCCTTTGAGGCACATTCATTGTCTCCTGGTTCTGTAGTGTGACTTCTGCAGTCCGTGAGAAGCAGCCCCTTCCTGCCTTTTTGGTCTCATGGAGGCCAACTTCTCCCTCCCACTGCACCCATAGCCTCGCGAGCGCCTCTCACCTGCTGATGCTCTTGGTGGAGGGAAAAGCTTCCTGCACTCCTTGGTGTGGCTGCTGTTTCTTACCCCTCCATGCGCAGATGCACGCGCCTCTCTCTTTGTCTCTGCTCCAGGCCATTGATTACTCTTGACATTTTCTCCCCTAACTCATAATAATTATTTTGTCTGATGACCATTTTTCTCTTCTCCCTCCAAAAGGCAAGCCCTCTGTATATCCAATTTCCAGGCACTCCGTAATAGGTGGGGAATGGTTCTCTTTGCTTTTCCCATCTTCCCTGGGTGGAAAATACGCTTGTTATCACATCAGCTATCTTTATCTCTCAGTCTGTCTGCCTCTCTGGACTGTCCAAGGCCAGCAGCTCTTGCCCCGAAAACACTTAGTTTCCTTGCTACCTGCTACCCGAGCGCTCAATAAACACCATTTGGCCTTGTTGTTTTTATCAGGGCATCGTACGTGCCCTGCCCTCTCCACAAGGCATCATTTTCCTGATGTCTAAAGAGCGCCGCTCTATGTACTCAGTAAGCACTAGCAAGTCTCAACTCGTTTGAGGAAGCTCTTGTACAATCCTGGGCCCTTTGTTGGAAAAAGTGGGGAAAATCTTGCTGATCCCATCAAACGCTGCTGACCTTCAGCAAGCAGCTGAGTCCGTGCGTGTCTGAAATATCTGCCAGCGCGGATGAAAGTTGAAACAAAGCAGCACTTTGGCCAAAGAAGCAGAGAGCACGAGTAGAGCAGAAACCGAGTGGAAGTTGTGAGAGTGAGTTCAAAGGCTGAACGCTGGCACTGCCCAGATTGTAGAGGTGACCCATGGACCCTGAACGGGCTCCACGGGGTGGTTGAGTGGACGCTCCGGGGGGTGGTTGAGCGGACGTGTAAAGACAGAAGCACAGTTTGTTCAGCACTGGGGACCTGTCCGGGACACGTCTATGCAGCTGCACCCTGTTCCGGCTGAACTGGACCCAGATTCTCGGGTTACTCTGGGGGAGTATCATTCCCCTATAAAGGCGTGCAGGAAGAAGACTTTCGTATTCGATCAGTTGTTTCTCCTTGAGAAGCTGCAGAAGACTTTTAACTCCTGGCTATTAAAATAGAAAGTCATCCTGGACATGGGGTTTCCAGCGTGTGTGGGTTCACCATTTCATTATTTCGTTGCGATCCCAAACCAGGCATTATCCACCATCAGGCAAAACCGGCAAACTCTTCTCCATGAGAAAGGCCTCCCCTTGGCTTTTGCTGAGGGGATACTTGATTTCTGGCGTAAGAAAGGGAGCCGCCCGTTTCATCTTCGCAAGTTCTAGGGGGCCGAGATTTATTTTTTTCTGTTTCACGTCTGAAGTTCTTAGGCCTTGGCCATAATATTTCCTCCCGAGGGCGAGATGGCGGCCGTCCAGGCCGTTTGGCGGGTGCTCTCTCGCCTTCCCCGCGACGCTGCGTGTGATTTACGGGCTGGCGCGTTTGTCTTGGACGCGCTTTTACAACAACAGAGCCCGAGCGGATTTTTGAGTCTGCTCCTTTGATTTTGGAGCTCCCCCCACCTCTCCTGACACACTGAGGGTGGATTTTAACGACTGAGACGTGTAAACAGGGAAGAGTAGACCCACCCGGGCCGGCCCAGCTCCTGCTCCGGGGGGCTTGCAGGCTCCAGGCAAAGAGCATTTGCACGTCCAGAGCTCGCAGGCGCCGAGCGGGCAGGGCTGGCGGCCCGCGCTCTTCTCTCACAGGCCCGACGGGCCCAGGCTGCGTGAAATCGCCCCTTGCCTCTGGCAGCTGGGACCCGCGACAGTCTGGAGACCCCATCAGGCTCCGGGCGGGGCAGACGGCGAGCACGGCCGGCCAGGGGCCCACGCTGGCCGCTCACCCGGGAGCTGCGTGGACTTCACGCGAGGGTGCCCTGCGGCTCCTGAAGGGGGTACGGGGTGGGGGGGGCGTCACGCTCACGTGCGGGGAGGGGATGGGGGCGCCATGCGGGGCTTCTGGAGAGATGCCGGAACCCCGGCCCTCCCTCGGGGCGGTGACGTCCGCCGGGCCGAGGCAGCCGCTGCGGGGTGGCCCCTGGGACGCGGTGGCACGTCTGCAGCTGGGCGTGGGGGACATGCAGGGGTGACCTGCGCTGGGCGGGCCAGAGTGGGGAAGGTGGGGGGCTCGGGAGGGAAGTTCGTGGGCATCCCCGTGCCGTCCGCGTCCCTCGGTATCGGCAGACTCTGCGGGGGCTCTGTCGCTGAGACGTCAGCCCCTGGACAGGACGTCTGTCTCGACCGGTCAGCATCAGGACAAGCATTCGCGTGACCCACGGCGTTACCGAGTTCCAGGAGGAAATAGCTCTGCTGCTGCACGGAGTGCCGCGAGGGGCCCAGGGAAAGCGTGGCCGCTGTTTGAGAGAGACGTGCGACGTCGGTCACGAAGGCCGTGTCAGGCAAATGGCTGAAGATGTCGCCGCAGTCCCGTCGGGTGAATCGCAAAGAGGCTCGCCCTTCGTTATTAACTTCGGGATGGCGGGGCTGGCCCATCAATCGTCTGACATACTGGAAGTCAAAATTAAGCTTGTTAATTTGAAGATGAGAAAGTCAACAGGATTGACAACAATGCTAAAGCCGACAGAGAGCCAACGCTGTTGAACGAGGTCGCTGGTCTCAAAATCGGCACATGCAGGCAAGTGGCTTTCTCACGGGCGAAGCCTGTTGAACTGATGGCAGAGGTCAAATTCCATCGTGGGCCTCCCTTGGGTGCAGGGGTCAGCCTCAGCCTATGAAGCTGTCGCAGCCGCTGCAGCACGAGTTCAATCCCCGGCCAGGGAGCTTCCCACAGGGCACAGCAGACCCCTCCTGTCTCCCCGCTGCTCCCCTCAGCGGTGGGTTTCAGCGGATCTGCCTGTTCTGCTCCCCGCTCTGTCTCTGGGGAGTCCTCTCACCCCCACACCTCTGGCCTGCACCCCAGCTCTTGTGCATCAATAAATAAATCTAAAAAAAAATTCCTTCATGATGGGAAACCCTTCCCACGTCTAAGAGCGCAAGGAGCCTGTGTTTTGGAGGAAACTGGTGGGGGTGTTCTTTGGACACCCCCTTTTCCCGAGATTACTGTTGCCCTCGGGTGACAGGCTAACTTCTCACACCAAGACATGATACGAGCTAACAGGAGAGTTCTACCCTGGGCACCTCATCTGACGAGGCGGATACAGCTTAACACAGAGAACCGCCAGAGACGGCGGAAACCGGGGCAGAAAGATAAAGTGGGGTGTTTTCTGCAGAGACCCTCAACCTCCCGCGTGTGACATTACTCGGCTGTAACGTGGGATCTCGGGCGCCAGAGATGAGGAGATGCTTCAGTGCTCTCATTCTGGGCCCTTGAAAAGGAGACTCTAAGTGTGGGACACGAGTGTGTGGGAGCAAAAAGGACACAGCCACTCCTGCGTCCGCCGCGGAGATGCCGGCACGAGCTCCAGGTCTCAGCGACACTTTCAGACGCTGGACATTCTCAGACGTGACCAGGTCGAGAAGGCAGACTTTCTGGGGGCAGCTGTGCGGAAGCGGGGACGTGCAGATGAGAGAAGACGCCCCCTCCATGCCCATCGGAGTGACCGAGACGACAAAATACGGCAGGGTCCCGCCAGGCAGCCTGGGGGAGGCACCGAGTCGGCCAGAGGCGAGCCCGGCCGAGCTCCCGGAGGAGCAGAGCTGTCTTAGGCCCAAGTCCGTCAAGCAAGGGATCCAGAAGCGCCTAGAGCTGTTTCAGAGTGAAGCCAGGCGGCCGTTGTGAGGAGGAGTGGTCGCCCGCCTGGCGCCTGGAAGTTTGAACCCGTCTGGCCTTTCCTACGCAGCGACCGAGTCGGACTCCCCGCAGCTGGACGCAGCAACGCGCGGATCGGCCGCGGCCAGAACGGCGCCGCACAGCCTCGGGGACTCACGGACGAGACGCTGCGGCTCCAGAGGCTGGCGACGTGCGGGAAGGAACCCAGGGGCCCGGGGCACCCGCGCGTGGATGCACAGCGAGTCTCCGTCGGGACGACAGTTTAAACCGGGCAGCTCCGTCTGGAGACCAGCTGCTGGGCCGGGCATCGTGGACGCCAACTCCTTAGCGGGCCCCGGAGCCTGCAGCCTTTCCCGACGCCTCTGTCCACCTCTGCCCGCCAGGCCGCGCTCTCCATGCCGCCCTGTCCCCCGAAGCCACGGTCAGTCTGGACCTCGCGTGTGTAGCACGTGCCGGCCCTCCAGGCACCACGTGTGATCTGGACGGTGACCTCAGGGGACGCGGTGTCTTCCTCGCTGCGCTTTGTGTGTTGAAACTCGATTCCTTCCTAGGAGTCAGACGGAGGAGGTAGAAATTCTAATTCTAGCATGTTCTGGTGAAGCACTTCAGACTGAAATGAAAAATAGCTCCTGTGGTGCTGATTCCTTCCAGGGGCAAAGTGGGTCCTTCATTGCGCTCCCGTGGAGCCCGGGATTTTTGGTCAGCGTGGGCAGCCACTAAATTACCTCGATGCATTTTATGCTTCTAATCTCATACTTAGTGGTCAGAAACGGGGTGACTATTGGTTTGCAGATGTCAGTATGATTCAATTCTAGGCCCCGCTCGCCTCTGTGCCAGAGAAATGTCCAGACCTTAAAACTGGTGCTCTCGCGAAGAAACAGACCAACGGCATGTTTTGGCTTTGGGTTTTGAATATCTGCATTTCCTAATTTTGCTACAAGGACATGCAGGAAAAAAGGGAAATTTTATGTCAAGTCCCTGCACATGCTTCTAATTTAATGACATTATAAAAAGTACATCCATTACAAAAGTCTAACAGAGGTAATTAGAATAATTTTCAATCCTGAACTCTGCCTATTGTGAGAAGCCAAGACAACTGCTGAATATTAAATAGAGAAGAATTCGCTTATTAGTTCTACAGATGACAGTGGAAAAGAGCTCAGCTTGAAAATAAAACTGAGCACTAGCTAAGTACCACGAGTTAGCGGGCAAGGAGCATGTTTTATCTGTGCGTTTATTGAAATGATTAATAAGGTTATTCTCTAAAAGAGGCAAATGGGGCCTCCCTGGTGGCTGAGGGCTTGAGTCTCAGCCTATGAAGCCATCACCAGCCTCTGCAGCGCAAGTTCGATGCCCGGCCAGGGAGCTTCCCACAGGGCACAGCAGACCTCTCCTGTCTCCCCGCTGCTCCCCTCAGCAGTGGATTTCAGTGGATCCGCCTGTTCTGCTCCCCACTCTGTCTCTGGGGAGTCCTCTCAGCCCTGCACCTCTGGCCTGCACCCCAGCTCTTGTATGCATCAATTAACAAATCTTTTAAACAAATGAAATAATAGAAAAATTGGGCAATTTAGACGATCAGTGTGTTTTCTGAATTATACATCCTGTGTCCAATGTGGTTCTCGTACGTCGGTCTCACCAGTAACATTTCTGAGTGAGACTTTGCTGCCTAGTAGCCTTCATGTAGGTACTGCAGTTCTGCTCAGTGTGGCTTTTTAATATTTTAGCCGCGATCATGCGGAATTCGCAGCACCACTTCTGCAGCCCGAGTTTACTCTGGTCTTTGGCTTGCGCCTTCCCGTGACCCAGCACAAGCGCGTCTTTTATTCAGGGCCCGGTTTGGATGCCTTATGGAGTCTTGGATGCTTATCGCCACAGTTACTTAACGCCGATAAACTGTTTCTACTTGGCAGGAGAAAGTAAAGAGAAGACAGAAACTCTTTGCCTCATTGTTTCATTCCTTAGGGAAGTGCCTAATGGTGTCAACTGGACTGAATTGTGTTGTTCTATCGCTTTGGCAACAATGGTGTGGTTGCAGAACTGTGTACCAGAGGCAAGCTGGGGAAGGCTGGATCTTGGGGGCAGGCTGTATTTCCAGGGGAAGGCTGTATCTCCAGGGGGGCGGCTGTATCCCCCAGGCAAAGGCTGGATCTCCAGGGGAAAGGCTGTATCTCTGGGGGGACGGCTGTACTTCCTGGGCAAAGGCTGTATCTCTGGGGGGAAGGCTGTATCTCCCGGGCAAAGGCTGTATCTCTGGGGGGAGGCTGTATCTCCCGGGCAAAGGCTATATCTCCAGGGGAAGGCTGTATCTCTGGGGGGAAGGCTGTATCACTGGGGGGAAGGCTGTACTTCCCGGGAAAGGCTGTATCTCCAGGGGAAGGCTGTATCTACCAGGACCAAGGCTGTGCTCCCCGGGGCCACGGCTGTATTCCTGGGGCACAGACCTGGTGGAGACCAGCTGGCCGGCGGGACGGTGGACAGTGCCCGCTGGCTGGTTTCTCCACTGTCCCCTCGGGGGTGAGAGGCTGTGCCCAAGGTGGACCGTCCAGAAGACCGCGTCACGTTTTCCCCGCAATGGAGCATTGGGACAGGGGAAGGAGAGGCCGGGACAGGCCCGAGCCCCGTCTGGTCCCGAGGTCTCCAGTCTGTGATGACGTCTCACCCCTGCTCTGCCTCCCAGCTGGGTCCTTGGCTCAGCCCCTTCAGAGCGGGGTGTTGCCTTACGGGGCGCTTCCAGCAGCCTCGGGAGGTGGGTGCGGTCAGAGGTCAGAGTGAGGAGAGCAGGGTTGGGATAAGGGGGGCCCGAGCTCAGTGCCGGGGGGCTGCCGGGTCTGTGCCGCGAAGGGGAGTGGGGTGCCCCAAGGGCAGACCCCGCACAGCCTCGCAGCCCGGCCTCCTGCGGGAGCAGGGAGAGCACAGAGGTGCCTGGGCAAGAAAAGGGGCGTCGTGTCTGCCCTTGCCCTTGGCCGGCCTCCGTGCCCAGCGGCGTCCCTGTTGTTGCGTCTCCGCCGCGACTTATCTCTCCGGCCCTCCGGGCAGCGGGCTCCCGTTGCAGCCCAGCGCCGCCCTGATAATGCGGGTCAGGTTTTGTTTCTCCCCTGACCGCATCGTCACCCTCCGGGGTGTGGGGGCCGGCACGTGTCGGTCCTGAAGCAGGATGAGCAGATTTCAGGCGCGGGGCTCGCCCCCCGCCCAGGCCCTCCCGGTGCAGACGGCGCCAGGCGGCCGGGAGCTGGGGAGACAGCTCACGAGGGAGGGGAGCATCCCGCCGCTGCGGCTTGTTTCTTTCTTGCAGGACTAGGTCTAAGTCGCCAGCGTAGACATGAAACGCCGTGACTTACGGGCCTCCCTGGGGGCGCAGGGGTGAGTCTCAGCCTGTGTGGCTGTCGCGGCCACTGCGGCACGAGTTCGATCCCCGGCCAGGGAGCTTCCACAGAGCGCAGCAGACCTCTCCCGTCTCCCTGCTGCTCCCCTCAGCAGTGGGTTTCAGTGGATCCGCCTGTTCTGCTCCCCACTCTGTCTCTGGGGAGTCCTCTCACCGCCCCCCACCTCTGGCCTGCACCCCAGCTGTGGTGTGTGGAAATAAAATAAACCTTAAAAGTAAAAGGAAGCCATATGACTTCAAATTTCAAGAATATGACATTTCTAAACACATGAGTAAAACCAGGTGTTTATGTTTCTCGCGAAAGGGGGACATGGCTTTTGGGGCGCCCGTCGGCTAGTTGGCTGCTAAATGAGTAAGAAGCCAGACGTCACCTTTACGTTCCCATACGCCGCTCGCAAGGGCACCCAAGGTCTAAATAATACGGCCTCAGAATGCAGCACCCCGAGGTCAGGGGTGCGAGTTCTGAGCGAATGTGATTGTTTAGGCCCAGGGGCCTTTTCCGAGGCAGACAACTCCGTAAAACAAACCGCAGTGTGGTGGGACAGTCTGTTTCTTCTGTGTGGGTAGAAATAGCCATTTTGGTGACAGATTCTCTAGTTTTTGCTCTGACTTCACGGTCAGTGTTGGCCATTTCCTGCTGGGCCAGTGACTTGTTCAGTGACTGAGTGTGTAGTGACTTGAGAACCCAAAATCGTGTCATTTAAGAGGAAAACGTTCCTGAGATGTCGGGGAAACCAAGAACTCGGTTCATGTAACTCCAGAGTCCACCAGGAACAGGAAACACCCTTTCTAGCCAGCCAGTTACCGTGTGTGAGTTCGTCAGCATCAGGTTTATGCGCAAAAATCGCATTTTTTTTTTCTTTGTGGAACAAGCAGCTGTCAGTGCATTTCCGGTCCGTAAACAATTTATGACGTTTTGAGAACTTTCGGCGCAGACCTCACTGAGTCACGTTAATCGTGTGAGTTGACAGAGTTTTCACCTCCTTTTCCACTGTCCACTTTGCCACGACGGCTGCTTCTCTCCCTCTGGACTCCACTGAGATCTCGCCACTGAGTCTGCTCCCTTTGCCTTTGGTGCGCGACGGCCAGTGTCCACCTTGTGGCGTGTCCTCTTCAAGAGTGTCCACGCTTAACCCTTTGGGGCCCTGGGCACCCCGACTCATGGAGTCATGTCCTACAGGCCATAAGCCATTCTGTAGGTGTCCAGGAATATCTCACTATGTGCTTCATACGAATGACATTCACACGTTGGACGAGAGGGGCAGAATCCCAGGAAAGCACAACGCACGAAGATTAAGGGGCGGGAAGAAAAGGAACTCGGTGTATTGTTCCAGCCATGAAGCAAATGAAAGCGAAACATTTTCGTCCAAAAGCTAATAAATCAAGCCAGAGCCAGACCTCACTGGAACCGTTCGGCTGTCTCACCGGCGAACTCGCGCTTAACAAGCAGGTCCAACGTCAACAGCCCGTGAGCCAAACCAAGCTGAAAACGCTCTAAAGACCGAGGGGAGATACCGATCCAAGGAGAACGCGAAGTGTCCAGTTTGGCTCAAGGAGAAGCCCCCCCGCCCCCCTGGTAAATCCGGGACTCTGACTGGGGCCCTGCCATGGGTGGACATGCCAAGGGCAGAGTCCCACCTTCGGGGTGCGCAGACCCGGCCCGATTCCTCGAGCGGCAGCGTGGGCGGCCCCTGGGCTGGGGAGGAGACGTTCCTGACGGGCAGCGCCAGCGGGGCTCCCTGGCACCGCACGGTTCGAGCCGCAGGGGAGCGGAGGCCAGGCCTGCCGGGCGGGGCAGCAGCGCCTGTCCGTCCACGCCGCAGTGACCCGGGGTTCGAGGGCGGCCCAGCCCGCAGGGTGTCGTCCGTTTGCAGACGCTCAGGCTTCGTGTCGGCTGCTCGGGACACGGCCTGCTCCAGCTGTACCCCCGGGCCCGCCACTGGCAGCCGCCCCGGGACCGCCCGTCTCAAGGGCGTCCTGGTGTGTGACCCCTGCTCCCCCTGCGGCCCCCCGCGCCCCCGCTCTGCTCCTCGAGCCCGCAGAGGGAGGCCCGGCCACTGCTGAGCCAGCTCTTGGTGCCAGCCCTGCGGGCTTCAGACTCGGCGACGTCAGGGAGGGTCTGGGGTGAGGACGTAAGCGTCGGGGCGTCAGCTGGGAGCCTGGGGGCGCTGGAGAATCGGGGCGACCCCAGCCTTTAGGGCGCGGCTCCCGGTTCCTGCCTCAGCTGGGCTCAGGGAGTCAGCTGACCCCAGACCTGCCCGACAGGCTCACCGATTCACCGCCTGAGACAGCCGTTCACACCGGGAGCAGGGGCACACTCAGCAAACGGAGCACGGGGCCTGAGACCAGCCCCACCGGCCGCCCCGCCACTGCCGCTGCCGCCCGCCCGCCCGCGGTGCGCAGGCTGCGGCTCACAGCCCCGTGGGTCCCCGCTGAAATAACGACCCCAAGTTCCCTTCAGCAGCTGACGGCGCGTTGCCGCCCGTCGGGGAGGGCTCGGGGCTGACATCTCGGTGTGGGAGCGAGTGCGGACGCAGCCTGACACTTTAGCAAGTCCCCGGCCCCGGGAGCCTCGGCGCAAGCACGGTTGTGTCTGCCCACCCCGCGGCTCAGGGCCCGGCTCGAGAGGAGAGATGAGACTCGATCACCAGAGGCGGGAAGGGACAAAGGCACCGTACGGGCGGCAGGGTCTGCAGTGAGCGCAAAGCCTCGTTTGATGAGGGGCTGGAGACGCAGGGGCTTTTCTCGCCACAAACCTCTTCAGCTTTTCTGCAGTGTTTTGCTTGCTAATTAATTCTCTGTCAAAGAAGGCGCTTTTCACTGTTAGAAACGTGTCATCAAAACATAAATATGTAAACATACAGGTCACAAAATATGGTGTATATTTTGTGTGTTTACACCAAATATCAATCTAGATGATAAACAGATGATACATAGATAATGTGTAGATGATACACATACGTGGGTGGATGCACAGATGATTGATAGGTGGGCAGGATGATGGTGGGTGGGGGATGGATGATGGAGGATGGAGAATGGATGATGGATGGAGGATGGACGGATGGTGGGAGATAGATGGGTGGATGATGGATGGAGGATGGAGGGTAGATGGAGGGAGGGAGTATGGTGGATGGTGGCTGAATGCACCGGCGCCCTGGCCGCTCTGCCAGAGCATCTCACGCCAACGTCGGGTGTTCCGGCGCCTTCTGGGCTGGGAAGGCCCCCACTGGGCGAGGTGTGACAGGGCTCTCCTTTCAGCCTGCAGACAGGCTGCTTTCATTTCCTCGGGCCTTTCAAAGGCACTGTGGGCCCGAGTTATCCTTAAACACCCCCTTTCCTGGCTCAGCAACAAAACCAGCCTCTGCCCAGCTCGCTCTGTCCCCGGAGAAGCCGGGATCCCCGTGAGCCGGTGGCTGGCATCTGGCCGCACAGACCCAGAAGCGGGAACGAGGCCTGGGGGCTCCCGGGAGACGCTCAGGAGGCCGCTTTGGCATCTGGACGGCTCCGGGAGCAGGCGCTCCAGACGGCCCCGGCCGATATTGGGGCAGGGGCTCAAGCGCTCTGCCCCCCCGGCCACGCTCCCTCCTTCTCAGCTGCCCAGGCGCAGCGGGCAGAGCTGGGGGGTGTGACATCCCCCGGGGGTCCTGTGTGCGCCCCCTCCTGCGAGGCGGGTCCCCTGGAGGCGCTGGCGCGTCCACAGCGGAAGGAGCATGGGAGGCGCAGCCAGCCCGGGTGGCCGTAGGGGCAGGAGCGCGGGGCTGAGCCGCCCCGCACCGCACAGGCTGAGAAGGGTTCCCCGGCGGGACACAGCCCTCAGGCGCCCGCGCCCCTGGGGCGCCCTGCTGGAAGCGCCCCTGACATCCTCAGCTCTGGGCTCCGCTTTCCGAGGTGCTTAAACCCCCCCCCATTTTGGGGGCTGCGCCCACGGGCTTGAGAGTCTCCCTCGGAGGCTGGCACGTGGCGCCTTATTTTCTGAGAGGCGCTTTTCACCTGGGCGCCGGGCGCTGCGCACAGCGAGGAGCGCAGGGCCAGGGGGTGGGGGCACTTTGGGGACCAAGCTGCGCAAGGGCTGGAGGGGACAGAGACTCCCCTCCCCGCCTGGGGCACAGCCCCCCCCAAGCTCTGCTCCCCGCTCCCCGCTCCAGTGCGCGATCCCCGGCGCGCGCACCGGCCCCCCAACCCCCCTCCCGCAGGAAGTGTGGGGCGCCTCGTGCGCGCGCGAAGGGTTGGCTGCGGGGAGGGGGAATCAATCGAGAAGGATCCTTCCCGCCTGAAAACCGAGAGCCAGAGCCGGCTGCGGGGCGTTCCTTCTCCCCAGTCTGGGCTGGAGGATGTATTTACAAGGGGAGCGGGCGCCAGGGGCTTGTTACTCTCAGCTAATTTAAGGCCCGTATGTGGCTGTAACGGGGACGGCTGAGCCTGTGGGTGTTTTTTCTCCATCAGAGGCCTTTTTCCTGGAAAGTCTGACCGCCGGGTCCACACGGTGCCATTTAAATCACTCGAGCAGAACTCTGGGCTCCGGGGGCTGCTCGCTTGGCCGATGACTGTACGGCCCCGGGCTCTGTTCCCAGCAGCTTGCTCTGGTCTCGTTCACCTGGCGGCATGTCCGGCCGCCCTCACGCTGTGTCGAGTCTTGCCCAGCGCACAGACGCCCCTGGGCCAGCCTGCGGGGGTCAGGCGCCCCCTTCCAAACGGTTGCCCAAGGGGGTCAGACGCAGGATCATGACACCAGGCTCCAGATTGCCGTGGGCTGCCCCTTCTCAGAGGCTCCTGCTGGAGGAAGGCCTGGCCATGGGGTACTTGCAGGAAATTCCAGAATCCCAAAATACCCAGACAGGGACGCGGGCAATAATTAGGTGCCCAGGGCGTTCGGGCAAATTTGCTGCGTGAACCGACATCGGGAGAAATGAGCGTTGGACCTGTTTTGGCAGGAAGGCTGTCTCCCGCACTCCTCGGGGCTGGCCGAGAATCAGACACGTCAGGCAGGTACAAACCCCAGAAGACATTCGATCCTGGCATGAGAGCCCCAAGTTAAATATCTAAGACACGGGACTTCTGGGGAGCAACGTCCGTTGGGACGCTGCCCAGGGCAGGCTCAGCAGACAGAGCTGGGCGGTGTGAGTTCCGCCTTCTCCACTGCGAAGGGCCGAGGAGGCCGAGTCTCCGGCGAGAGTCTTACGGCCAGAAGTTTACACGAAAACGTCTTTTGGAAAAGCGACCCCCACTCAGCCTTCAGGCCCACTGTCGCGCAATTGAACATTTGCTAGACATGTTTCGGGGGGCAAACAGGCTCCCTACAAACTCTGTACATACACAAGGTACGTCGAGCTGGGTGGAGGGGGGTGGCGTGGGGGAAGAGGCCTTGAAGAGCTGGCTTTCCCCCTAAGACAGCGAGTGTGGGGGCGTCGGAAAGTGAGCCCTGAGCCGTCTGTCTGACACTTGCTGCGCCGTTTTGCGTCTACTCTGCCTTAGCAAAGTCGGCGCGTGGTTAATGTACATATCGAAGGCCCCCATTTTTCCAGAGATGACCAGCTGTTTCGGAAACACGAGGAGACCCGGGACAGTCTGGCACAACATAACCCTACTGGGTGGCCCTTCTTCTGAAGTACTGTTGTGCCATGGCGCAGGGCAGGCCTTTTTCTCAAAGAAGATGTTTATTTTTATGCCTCCAGGTATCTTCAGAGCCGCTGGGAAGGTCGGGAAAGTGTATTCTCTATCCCAGGCTGAAATGCGTCCTGTGGGATTCTGGGGGGACCAGAAACTGATTCTTTCCTAGAGAGTGTCATAATTCTGGGGTTAGAATAAGACAATTTTTTTAATATATATTTTTATTGTTATTTATGTCTTTTACATTTTGTATTCCCCTTGGGTAGCCCACCACCAATTCACCCGTGATCCATCTTCATGGTCCCTTGTGTTCTTTTCTATTCCATTTTGTGCGCTTTTCCTTCCCTCCCCCCGCCTAGAATAAGACATTTTTAACAACATTCGAGGTAAAGGGGGAAGGCAGAGTTTTAAGAGAAGCTTGTTTTTAACGCACATGCATAAACTGGCCTCCAGGTGTGGGATGTGGACTCAGGGTCGGCATCGCCCTGCCGAAGATGGAAACGTCTCAGCCCCCGGAGGCTCCCTGTTCCTTCCCGTGGGGAGCGTCCTGCCTCTGGGGCGTCCTTCCTCAGCCGTCCTGGGCCCGCAGATCGTGGGGTCACGCGGGGCGTAGCCTGCGCCTCTGGGTGTTTCTCTCCGCCGTCTGTCTGTGTGGCCTTTTGTGTTGGGGCCGCCAGGCCTCCCGTTTCTGAGATGACTGGCGTTATTTTCGGGAAGGACGTACTCAGGTTCAGCGAACCCCATTGTTGCCGAAACTCAGGCTGTCCCGGCCCCCGGGGTGGCGAGTCGGGCCAGGAGGACATCTGCTGGACCCCTCTGGGCATTCGCCCATATGCGTGCCCGTGGCCCTCGCTGGCCGGCCAAGCAATTCTCCGCAGTGGCTGTGCCGATTCACACACCCAGGTTATATCGCTCGCCTTCAGAATCCTCCTTTGCAGAGTGTCAGCTCAAGTCTCTCGGAAATACTTAATTTGGCCGTGTCTTTATTATCAGGATTTCTAGAAGGGCTTCATCTATTCTGGACCCTACTCCTTTGGGGACTGCCATGCCCTAGTTTCTGTCACCTTTACCTGTCTGAGATACCTGCCGATGAACACAAACTCTTAAATTTCATGACAAACAACTTACCAGGTGTGTTTAAAAGCCGCCATATCCCCCACGCTTCTGAAGGCTGGTTTTCTCCAAACTGTTATTTACATTTTACATGTTTCCTGTTAATTCATCTGAAGTAGAGTCAGAGTAACCTTTTCAAAATACCCCTGAGGGAATACTATTCAGCTGTTAAAAAAACAACGGAATACTACACAGCAGTTAAAAAGCGGAGATGGAAACTGGCCATTTGCTACATGGATGTACTGGAGGGGATGAGAAACAAAATAAAGGAGTAGACAGAGCTGAACCAAAAGCCAGTCTAGCCCTCAAGCCACAGCCCTAGCCCTCAGCCAGTCTAGCCTCAGCAGAAGAGGGGAGGAGGGAGCAGAGTGGGAGGGGCCTGAGGGTCTGTGGAAAGGGCTGTGAGTGCTTGGGGTGGGTGGGGTGATGTCGGAGGTGTGAGCTGTCCCTCTGAATCACACAGGGTTGGAGCCTGTGTCCCCTTACTAAAGGGAGGGGGAGCAGGCCACTCTGTCACCTCCCGACCACAGCAGCTTCTGTATGTATCTGGCCTGTCGGTCAGCCCTGACGTTTGGCCTTCAAATCAGCGGGGCTAACCCAGGTCCCTTCACTTCCCATAGAACTTTCAGAAGTGGACTTGTCCATCGTCTGGGAAAACGTCTGTTGAAGTAGCTATAGATCAGGTTTGCAGTGAAGCTGTAAGTCAAGCTGGTGCCTTAAAACTATCGAGCCCTCCAAGCTATAAACATGACACATTTCTCTGTTTGGGTCCTCTCCACATTCTCTCCACAATTTTTTGTTCTTCCTTGTGTAAAGGATTGGATTTATTTCTCGGTATTTGCTAGCTTCCATGTCGCCATCAAGCACATGTGTTTCTCTTTTCCTCTCATTTAAATTTCAAATTCACCGCCATCTGTGTCGTTTTACTAAATCGGGGAGCTGTGTGCCCTAACACAAAAATTGAAGCCATTTTTCCCTTCTTCTGCTCATCCAGACATGCAGACAGCCTCCTGCCTCCATCGTCTCCCCAGTCCCACCTGTTCTCAGAGCTCTCCAGAGACGACCGTTTCTCCATCAGTCTCAAACGGTCCCCTCGTTCATCAGCTGTTGTTAGGACGCAGAACCAGGGGTCCCCAGGGCCCCAAACTGCATGTTCTAACTGGGTCCATCACATCCAGACAAAGCACGTTCTCAGTGTGTGAGACCTTTCACAGAAAAGAACTTTGGTGGAATTAGCGCACGTAAAGACTCACTGAGCATCTCGCCTTACTTCACGCCTCCGGGCTTGATGTTGTCACAAATGGCGAGTTGTTCCTTTTTCGGGGCTGAGTAGTATTCCGCCATATGTGTACTCGGCTCCTCTGTGGCCCGGCTCTTAATCCCACCTCTCGGCGGTTGTGAAGAGGAAAGAAATAGCACTTCATTCTCGCAGCACTAACGTGGGGTGTGGTGCCTCTGTGGGCTGGGGCGGCTCACCCTCCCTGGACTTGGGGTTTTATCAGGAGGCAGGTTCCGGGGGCACAGAGCAGCTGCGTGACTGACCCCGTTCCTCATCCTCCAGGGTCCCAGGGCCCAAGTCCCCAGCATAACACAGCTCACACCGTTGGCCTGGCATGGGGAGGGGACAGAGGCAGCCTTTGTGTTGGGAAGCTCAGAGGGGAGGCTCAGGCCCCAAAGGCTCAGGAAAGGGTGTCCCGTGGGGGGCCGGCACTTGGGGGGTGGACGAAAGGCCTTCTCTTTCCCTCCTGTGTCTGGACGAGCAGACAAGTGAGCGTGAGCCTCCTGCGGCAAGAGCGTCCATGCACGGCCCAGCGGCCGGCGGCTGGACACTCGCACCGCGCCCGAGTGCTTCTTTGTGTCGTTTCTCCTCATTCCCTCGGGCCCTGCGTGAGCTGCGGTGGCCCTCGGCCTCTCACCGCCTGTGGTGACTGGAAATCTGTCTCATCTGATGTTCCTGCAGCTCCCGACTGTCCTCGGTCGGTTGCCGTTTGCTTCTGGCCTCTGTGGCTGAGACGGTCAGCAGAGGCCGGGCCTGCTCCGGCGTCTCCGTCTCCTCGTGGCGAATCGGCGCGTGGGACACTCGGTGACGGGCTCGTGTTTCCTCACTGCTTTTCGGCTTGTGCTTTTTTCTTTTGCCATCTTCCTTTTATGTTTTGTGTTGGTGCCTCTTTCATTGTCTCCTGTGCTCCTTCTGCCTGCAGGAAGACTGAGGGGGTCCCTGTTGAAGTACCTTACGGGTCCAAGTTACGACAGAGTCAGTCCGATGTAATTACAAAGCGGTGGTTTATTGCTAGCTCGAGCTAGGGTCCCAATTAGCCC
>PVIJ01006835.1:67241-88168 GCA_004024925.1 Scalopus aquaticus
GAATTTGGCAATACATCAAAAAGGGGGGTGGTCTCAAAGTAGATGGTCAGGGCTGTTATCTTTTGGTGTCCCTGAAGCCTTTTGCCCCTGCTGGGGGAGTCTATAGACTTTGAAGTTTTTCTGCCGCCTGGGGGAAGTTTATCTCAGGTTGCAGTCCTTGAAGTTTTACAGCTGCAGGGTGCCAGACTGTGGCACCTTGGTTTATCAGTGGCCATTGACATTCTTACTTTTACATACTTCTACATCCCCACAACCCCCGAAGTGCGTGTGCCATAGAGGGCTGGCCACCCGTGCCCACGAAGCAAAGGCATCTAATGGGAAGGAACGTTAACAGGCAGAGAGGAGGGTGGCCATTACCCCAGGAACCCCTTCTGGGGACCTGCAGAGAAGGGGCAGGAGGCCCAAGTTGGTCTGGGCGGAAAGGGGCAGAATCCAGCCCAAGTCGAGACCGAGCCGCTGCCATCCCTCCCCACGGGCCTCTCCCCCATCTCTGTCTCCCCGAGTGTCCCCCCGAGTCCCTGGGGCGAGTCCAGGGCCAAGAACAGCGTGGCCTCCTCACCTGTCCCTGCTCCCCCGGCCTCCCCGGGCCTCCTCAGCTTTCCTGGCGGCTCCGCTCCGCCCCTCCCCAGCCGGGCCAGGAGCACAGAGCCCTCTGGGGGTGCCTGCTCTGTAACAGACCCCAAACCGGGGGGCAGGGCTGTTAGCCGCACATGCCTGGGCCTTTGTTTCTGCTGCATGGGTTGGGGGTGGGCCTCCTTGCTTCCGCAGACCCCCATCGCTCCAGAAAAGTGTGGCTCACGCTTCGGCTTCAGATCGGGAATGTCTGGAACCCCAAATACACCCCTGGCTTCTCCGACACACGAACACGTCCCAGAAGCCCATCACGGGCCGTCAGGGTGCTCAGCCAGGAGCCCCCAAGCTTCCTGCCTTGCTCCGCCCACAACTGTAGTCCAGAGGCCGGTAGTCTGGACCCCTCTCTCAGTCCCCTCGGCCTTGGGCCCTGAGAAAAGCTCTGGAGAGCAACAGCAAAAAGTAGGCGAAAGGCATGCTCCTGTGAGGACAGTATATTAAAGAATCCCAAAGCCTCGGCTCTTGAAAGCATATAATTTATTGTCAAACAAGCCTTTGTTTTCACAAGGCAGCAGTCTTAATGCCGTCTGTCAAAGCGCGTTCTTGGTAAATTGCTTTGATGAACGGCCTGGTCGGGCCAGACCGCTTCTTTTAAGGGGAAGAGAAGAAAGAGAGGAGAAAAAAAGAGACTTTTGCAGCCGCAAAAAAATAAACATAACAGGTCTAGACTGGCGGCCTATTTTTACATCCAAGGCTGCAGAGAGCTGCCTTCACACCCTCTGAGCCGGGATTCCGCCCCCTATTTGCAATTCAGACGCTCCTTTCTGTTTCAGGGCAGATAGAGAGAGCTGATAAGGGCTTCCGGCCCTGCTCAGCCTCAGCGGGGGGCGCCCAGCGTGCAGAGTTGGTATCTGTTAAGCACCCAGCTGGGAGGGAAGCCACAATGCAGTCTCTCTCCCTCACAGCCCACCCAGGACACCCCAGGATGGCTGGGCCGGGGCAAGATTTGCAGGGCTCAGAGGCCTGGGTCACCCCCCTAACCCAGACAGCGGAAACAAAAGCCCCAGGTATGTGCGGCTAACCTCCCCCCCCGTAGCCCCCCAAAGCCCCTCTGCCCCCCCATTTGGCATCTGTTACAGTGCTGGCACCCCCAGAGGGCTCTGTGCCCCTGGCCCGGCTGGGGAGGGCCGAATGGAAGACAGCCATCTGGGGGACCCTCTGCTCTGTCTCACTGAGCTGTGCGGCGTGAGACAGCCCCAAACAGGTTGACTCCAACAAAGGAGACCCCATCGTCTCCTCGCGGCTGTGTGTGAGCAGACGTCCCGCTCGGAAAAAGAGCACGCAGCTTCTCAGTCGCGACCCCAGACCAGAGGGAGAAGCTCTGACCCGCCGTCTCCTTAGGCAGGAAGCCCGCGGACCCGCTCGCCCCGCAGAGCCCCGGCCCCGCCTTGACGCGGAGCCCCGCGAGCCGCACATTCTCACGCAGGCCGCGTTCCTGGCGTTCCCGGCCGGAGGTGGGGCTGGCCGGCCAGCGGGACGTGAGGGGCTCTCGTTCCCCGGTGGGGACACCTGCGGGGCAGGGTGAGGATGCGAGGGTCTCTCCGCTCGCTGGGGACCCACACTTGCCGCTCTGGCGGCCGAATCCCACGGCGGCGCTTCCTGGCGGTTGGCAGCATCGAGCGGATTATCTGCCCTGTTTCTCCCAGGTCTGAAAAGGCAGGAAGGGGCCTCCCTGGGGGCGCAAGGCTGAGTCTCAGCCTGTGAAGCTGTCACAGCTGCTGTGGCGCGAGTTCGATGGCCGGCCAGGGAGCTTCCCACAGGGCGCAGCAGACCCCTCCTGCCTCCCCGCTGCTCCCCTCAGCGGTGGGTTTCAGTGGACCCGCCTGTTCTGCTCCCCACTCTGTCTCTGGGGAGTCCTCTCACCCCTCTCTACCCCAGCTCTTGCATGCATCAATAAATCTTTAAAAAATACATACCAAAAAAATAAAAAGGCATGATTTACTTGTGAGCAGTGCAGAAAGCCTAAGGCTTATCTGCTTCAGAAAGTAACACATTCGTTTTTTATCAGATCAGGCGCTTATCCGCCGAGGCCCCGGCTGCCTGAAATGCGCTGAGGTTCTCTGCTTTCCCAGACTGTTTCAGAATGGCTGGGCCGTTCAAGTGGCCAGCCCTTCAAGGCACATGCTCTTCTCCCTCAAAGAATGTGATTGCCCAGGTGTTTAAATACCAGGGTGCTGTTGTGTGAGTCACCCGGCCACTCCTAGCCCCTGTTAGCCTCGCCCACTTGACAGGATGGTTCCTGTCGGATTAGCTGGCCTCGGGTAAATACTCATCTCCAACAGTATGGTATTCTGTTGCTGAGTGCCCGCAAGCCGTTCCTAATAAAACAAACACTAAACACGCGTGTGCTCGCCCTGGAGAAAGGCCTCCGAGGCCCTGAGGGCAGAGATCAGTCGTCTGGGGGCGTCCCAGGGCCTGTGGCACCCCGCTTGCTTGGAGGGTGGCTGGTTGGCCTCCCAAAACAGCAGCCTCCAGCGTTAGAGAGGAGCGAGACTTCGGGAGGGCTCCTTCCGTGCACGGCGAGGGAACAGACGCAGACACACAGGCGGGCGCAGAAAGGGCTGCTCTGCCGTCTGGAATCTGTGGCTCTTTTTCTGGACAGTCCACTCTGCGGCGACGTCTGGCCAGGGCGCAGACGTCAAGAGTTGGGCAGGTCAAGAGTTGGGGGCCATTGGGGAGCTGAAGAGAGACCCAAAGGCGCGGCCACGTCCTGCCCCGCCACCCCGGAGTGTCCGTCTCTCCCTCTGTCTGTTGTTTCTGCAGGAACAAAGCAGAGTCCACCACCTGCCTCTGTGGCAAGGGCTGACCTTTCAGGCGGCCCAAAAGCAAACGAAGCACCAAAGTGCAGGCAACGCCCCACCCGCAGGGGCCGGTGAAGAATACGCCACGGCGCGGAGGCGGCGTCACCTGCAGCACAAGGGTGTTTCACGTCGACCTGAGCAGCGTTCGTGGATCTTGTCAACACTGGAATTCTGAGAAGCGGAAGGTGCAGTTCTGTCGCCCCTTGGTCGTTCGAGAGGGTTAGTTGAGGTGAATCGGAAAAGCACAAGAAAAACCGATGCGTTCTCCTCTTGTCTACTCTTCAGACGCCGGAGCTGCCGAAGTTTGGGAAGGCCCCAGTTTTCCTTTGTCCAGACCTACGTTTTCAGCGTTTGTCGTCATTTCTGCCCCTGGAATCTCCCTGCCATCCGGCACGTTGGTAACCCCGAAGACGCCAGCAACGCCCTACTCCTCCATCAGGCGCGGTTCAATGTGAGCCCCGGTTACCTGCAGACTGCTCTGTTCGGGCGAGAGCGGGGCGAGAGGGTGGGGTCTCCCCCCACTTGAACGTCTCTCCACGGAAGGCCACGGTCAGAAGCACGGCGCGCGCCCCTGGGCTGGGCCCCGGGGCAGCTGTGCTGACCTCGGAGATTACTCTGGAGGTGTGTGACAGCCCCAGGGCTCCTTGGGGTTCCTGCCACGGTTCACTTTCAGCAAGCAGACAGCTCGGCTTTGCTTGCCAGCAGAAACACGCACGTGTTTTCAATAAGAGAAAACAGACGCAGGAGCGGGATCTTCTGGAGCCCATAAATTTCACAGAGGAACACATTCCCTTTTTCTCTCTTTTTTTTTTTTTTGGCGTTCCCCAAGAAAGGCGGCGCGATTCTCTGGGCTTTATGCAAGGAGCACAACCTCTGAGCCCCGGGCAATCTGCAGAGAGACCCCAGCCCACCCCAGGGCGCACCTGTTGGAAGCCTCTGCAGAGCCTGGGCAAACTCCGTCTCCCCTGCCCTCCTCGCCCACCGAGTCCGCATGGGGTGGCTGGATCCACGCCAGCCAGGGTGTGCGGGAATTGCTAGCAAATTGCTTTCCCTGTGACGTCCTTCACACTCTGTGGGCCGCTCACGTATTAGGACGTGTTTTTGTCACCAGTATCAGGGGGCCGCTCACGTATGAATACGTGTTCCTCTAGTCTCCGGTTTTTCACGCCACGGTGGATTTATTTGGAACTATCAGGAGCTATTTCTTGGATCGTACTCAGTCTAGAAGCTTTACACATTGTTTTGGGGAAAGTGTAAGGTGTTTTATGAGAGATGTTACAGTTTTTTTAATATCCAGTCGTTCAGGAGTTGTGTGTGTTTTCTTGAATGCTTCTACCATTCATGCAGTGGCACAGACAATGGCCGGTCCCAAGGGCTGGTGAAGTTAAAGGGCACCGGCACACAAAGTGTTCAGAAACCTTCCCCGGACAAGCTCATCTCAGGAAACAGCAGACACAACTGTAAAACATTTTACAGCATTCCAGTATGATTCTGCCCAGCTGTCTTCCTATGTCAAATATGGCCATCTGCTGAAGGGCGTATTAATTCTACCCTGAATAGACAACTTATTTTAGGATGTCTTTAATGTGGGAAAAAGACAAGATGTATGGTTGAGATAGACGTTGATGGTTTTTCATACACGGTGGCCCTTAGCTCTTGTTTTAGAATAAGCCTCCCTGCCAGAAGGCCAGATGTTTCCATTCAAATTAGCAGCAAGCGGCTCATAGAATGTCTCTGCCCTCCACACTCCCTATTTGGGATATATGTATAATTAACTTTATTAAGAGGAAGAATATGGCCTCTTAACATCCTAAATCTTGAGCCATCCCCTGTATTTCATTAGCCTCCCCCCCCCTTATGACTAACTTTAGTCATATCTAGGATTCACATTTGCCTCCCTTCTACCGGTTTTTCATTTGAAGGAGGATTGCAAATTTGCTTGAGATCATAAACATTAGAAGCAGAAGTCATCGGTCGTGACTAAATTCCATAATGCTGAAAGCACAACTTTGTTAAACCTAAAAATGATGCCATTTGGGAAACAGGGTTGAGGAATGAAGCATATTAGCGTGATGGCCACGAATGGGTCCAATCTAAGGTATCACAATAGATTCGGCTACTAATTCCTTTGATATTTTAGGGACAGTCCCTGGTCACAAAACTTGACATTGGCTCTTGAAAAATGTCATATTTTATGTAAAAATACCATTTCCGAAATGAAAGGCTAAGTTGAAATCTGCTTATAGGAGGCCCATAAAAACTGCTACTGATGACTACAAAGTTTCTGCTAAGTTTTCCAAGATTTAATCAGCCAACGTTAATTATATGGCAGCTTATGAACAGAGGGGAGCCCCTAAGCAACGCTGTGTATTTTATGGTCATTCAGTCTAGTTTGGAAGCGAAGACATTTTAAACTACATTTCCATGACTACTCACTCAGAGCGTTTGCTCAGAGGACTAAGAAAGTGAGACGAGATCCTCTCTCATTTAAAGGACTTCTTTATGGGATTGTATACAGCTGGCGTGATCCTTCGAGAATGACTGCAGCTCTCATCAAAACTTGAAGTAGCCCCCAGCAGCACAGAGACAATGATAGCACAAAAAAGTGAAGACTTAGTGTAGGAAAAGGTGGAGCTGCTTTGGAGCGAACAGTGAGTGCGGCTCCCTAAATACTTCTGGAAGGAGCGGCCAAGTGCTGATAGAAAGCCATGAGGAGGTGAAGTGGGCCAGGCATTAATAAACGTGCAGACATTCCAGGAATATTTCCCAGGGCGAATAAGGGGCATTTCATCGGTGGCCGTGGGTCAGCTGATAACAATCATCTGTGGACTGATAAATGGGGTGGAGACAAACTGGCTGTTTTCGAACAAGGTCGCGATACACCAGCACAGAGTGTCCAGGGAGAGGTTTAAATAAAAACGAAAGAACTGTTCGCCGAGAAATAGGAGTAGTGTAAAAATGGGAGAGGAAGATAACTTTTCTAAAAGTGATTAAAAACGATGAACATTTTCCTTAAAAGTTGAGAGTACCCACCAAGGATTGGGGAATTCCAGCAATCGGGCCGATTCCAACCTGGGATGAGGTTTCGTAGGGCCCAATCTAAGAGTCATTTTCACATATTTTAAAGGTTGTTAAAAAAAAAAAGCGCCTCAAAGTGTTTGGCTTAGTGATTATTTTGGGGTCTTGGCCCTAGGACACAATAAAAGGAAAAGAGGACCCAGCATTAAGAAAAAGATCTCCTCTAGAGAAGTTTGTAGTTAAAAGTCAAGTAAATAACGGGACACTGCTAGTTAAGAAAAGGACGGTGCTGAAAAGGAAGGGAAAAGAAAGAAATCCAGAAAGGACAGAAGGAAGAAAAAGAGAAAAATGAAAGGAAACAAAGAAGAATGTAAGGCAGAGGTTGCCGTTACCCCCACACCCTAAAATAGTCACTGGCTGACTCGTTAACCAAAAGTCTCGACTCCCCACTTCTTCTGAGACAGCCTCCTCTGGTACTCCGGGGGCACGGAGCGCGCAAACTTAGGGGAAGCTTCTCACCCTCGCTTCTGTTGTCCTACACCTTAAGTCACCCCATCTGCCCACTGAGACGATCCAAAGCCCAGAGCCCCGTCTCCGAGCTTCCTGCCTTCCGGGGAGGGGAGAGCAGACCTCTCCGTGCCTCTGCTGCCGTGCCGGACGGGGCGTGCAGAACCGCCAGCTCTCGGGCAGGGGTCTTTGGCCGCTGCCAGGCAAAGCCGCAGCCGCTCGCCTCGGTGCAGGAAACAGCAGATGGCGAGAAGGGCACCCACCTGGCTGTCCCCTCACCCTGCGCGGATCCCTGCTGAGCGTTCTGGGGGACACAGATTTGCCCCAGACAGGGCTTCTCCCAGGGAGCAACAAGCGGAGAAGGGAGAACACTCGGGCAATGACCGTCTTGAGGGCGAGAGGGACTCTGGCTTCAGCCACGGAGACCCCCGTCTCTCGCCACTGGTCAGTGGTACGCACGTCCCCTGCGGGGAACCGGCCACACCGTTGCACGTTTTGGGGTGCAGCACTGCAAGGGCGCCGTCTGCAGGCGCCTCGGCCTGCAGTTTGCTTCCTAGCTGCTGTTTGTGCATTCTCTGGAAGGTTGCTCTCGCTGCCGCCCGCCCTGCTCCGGCGCCGCAGTGCCCTGCGATGAAAG
Source organism: Scalopus aquaticus (assembly GCA_004024925.1). Taxonomy (NCBI): domain Eukaryota; kingdom Metazoa; phylum Chordata; class Mammalia; order Eulipotyphla; family Talpidae; genus Scalopus; species Scalopus aquaticus. The sequence continues at coordinate 74,835 of PVIJ01006835.1, forward strand.
CGCCTCTGTCCTGAGAAAGCGCCGGCTCCCAGCGCCACACAATATGCTTTTGTCCGGCCCTGGAAGTTTTTCCTGGCTTCCGATTTTATGCTTTGGTCTCTTCGGGTGCTTTCGGGCGGCTGTTTTCTTCCCACAGAAAGCCAGTTGTCCCCGCGCCATTTGTTGTAAATTTAATTTCTTCGTTGGCACGCAGCGGCGGGCCGGCCGGCCTCCTCCCCCACCCTCCGGCCGCAGATCCGCTTTCAAACTGGCTTCCCGGAGCGATCTGCGGCGGGGCGGCTCGTCAGGGGCTGTGTGTGGGGTCTCCGGCCCAGGGCCTGCGGACAGCCGAGCCCGGGAGGGCCTCAGACGGCCTTGGGGACACCGCTCCCCTGCCCCCGTGGGGTCCCGCGTGACCACAGGCTGCTGGCTGCAGGCGGAGAGCCAAGACCGCTGGGACTCTTGTTTCCGTGAAGGAAGCCCCGGCGCGTCGCCGCAGGACGCTGGTTTCAGGGGTGCACGCAGCAGGGGCCTCTCTGACCTCACTCCGCGGGCCCAGAGCATCCCCGCCCGCCCGCCCCTGCGTCCTGCCTCGGCCAGGGCTGCTGGGCTGCAGCCGCAGAGGAGAGGCCTGGGGCGCCGTCCAGCCCACTCTCAGGCCCCCTCGGGGCCGCCAAGCAGCCGGCGCCTCACAGCAGCCGGGAGGGGAGACCAAGGAGGTCCGGGCCCCCCGCAGCCTCTGGGCGCCTTCCTGGGTCCCAGGCCGTTCCCCGGGTCTCCCCAGCAGCCCGGAAAACCACGCGGGAAGTGTGGGAGACACAGGCCTGCCGTGGGGCCTCGTCCGGGCTTGACCGGAGTCCGGGCTCCCCCGTGCCCCCCGGACTCCCCCGCAGCGGCTCCCGTGTTGACACGGCCCGCGAGTCCATTTCAACGCTGCACCTGAGGAGGAAGCGGGGAGCAAGGGACAGGGGTACGCAAGAAAGTGGAGACAAGACAGGAGGTCTGATCAAGTCTCGTTTATTGTTCCCAGGGGAAGAGCGTAAATAGGGTGAAAATCACGGGGAGGTAACATTAGATAATGCAGGGTGGTCTGAGGTCGGGGATCCAATGAGAGCACAACACGGGAAATAATGGGATGGTCCCGCTGACCTCAGTTTGGGAAGAATGTAGATGGAGAGGGAAAACAAGTACCCAAGGCCATCCTTATTGGACCCTAACCTTATGTGGGCAACTCAGGCAATTAGGGCCGTAACTCGCCGCTAGGGGCCATCCTGTCCGATGGCTCCCGACACCGTGTGCCCCGAGGCCTCAGGGCAGGGAGAAGCCCAGCAGGCCCCACAGCTGCACCAGCCTCTCCCTCCCCGGCTCACCGCTCTCCCTCCGTCCGCGCACCCCTGCCCCATGTGTGGGTCCGGGGCCCCCCGAGCCCCCGGACCTGGCTCAGCCGTGGCTTCGGAACAGCCTGCGAAAGCCAGATCGGGACCTCGGAGCCGCCTGGGTGTTTGGGCCCTTGAGTGCAGTTAGGCCCTTGGGTGCGTAAAATTCCCCTTGTTTGCGGGGCCTCCCCGGGATGTAAGGGGCTGAGTCTCAGCTTGTGGAGCTGTCGGCAGCCGCTGCAGCACGAGCTCGATCCCCGGCCAGGGAGCTTCCCACAGGGCGCAACAGACCTCTCCTGTCTCCCTGCTGCTCCCCTCGGCACTGGATTTCAGTAGATCTGCCTGTTCTGCTCCCCGCTCTGTCTCTGGGGAGTCCTCTCACCCCCGCACCTCTGGCCTGCACCCCAGTTCTTGTATGCAAAAATAAATAAATCTTTAAAAACAAATTTCCCCATGTTTGCTGCTATTATATGAAAAGATGGACCTTTAACTAGTTCTTGCAATGACACACTCTCACCTCTGTCTCCACCTTATGTTGTTAACCCCAGTTACGTTGTGTGGTTTTTAGATTTTAATCCAAAAATGCAGCTTCGCATTGGCGAAATACTTTTTTTCCTTTTATTTACTTTTTATTTATTTCATTTTATTGATTGATTATTTAACTTTTATTTCTGGTTTCTGCCCAGTTTGGTTTTGTTAAGATTTTTGAATCTCTCTCCCACCTCCCCCCAAAAAACTGTATCCATGTTTTATTTTTGTTTATTTTTTTTAAAGATTTATTTATTTCTGCAGACAGGAGCTGGGGCTCAGGCCAGAGGTGCGGGGCTGAGAGGACTCCCCAGAGACAGAGTAGGGAGCAGAACAGGCGGACTCACTGAAACCCACTGCTGAGGGGAGCAGCAGGCAGACAGGAGAGGTCTGCTGCGCCCTGTGGGAAGCTCCCTGGCCGGGATGGAACTGGTGCTGCAGTGGCTGCGGACAGCTTCATAGTGCTGAGATTTACCCCTGTGCCCCCGGGGAGGCCCCATGTTTTATTTCTTATACTATTCTTATTTATGTCTGATATTGGGGCTTTCCTGACTCTGTTAAATCCTATCTAGTGTCTTCCTCTAGTTCCTGGAGGAGTTTCTGTGATTGCCAAATTAGACCCCCAAATTTCTACAAATGATAGAAAAAAAATGTTGCCTTCATGGGTCTTACGAGTCATCCACGGAGGGACTCTGTTTGGTCTCAAATCTTCGGAGAAAGTTTTCGTCGCAGATTCAATTTCAAGTCACATGCAATTTAAACTCGCTTGAGTTTACTTGTGGATTCCACGCAGGCTGGTTCTGGGCTCTCTCCTTGGGTCTGTTCTTCTAATTGGCGTTTTTATTTAATGGCGATTTTATCTGGTTTTTATTACACGGATTTCCCCCCAGCATGTCATGTAATAGACGCAGGCGTGTCCCTAATTCCTTCTCGAGAGAATGTGCTCCCTCTCTGCCTCCCTCCTGCACCCCTCTGAATCTCCTCGAGGCTCTCCGCCGCACCCACAAATCTTAACGCCTCCGACTTCCAGCTGCATGTCCTGATTTTTTGCCCACTCTGCTCACACTGGGGTGGCAGGCTGACCCCTGCCTGCCCGCCGGCGGCCGCCCCACGTGGCTCCCCGACTGCGTGTCTGCTGGAGCCCTGAGCGCGCAGCAGCTGGCCGCTCCGTCCCGCCCCGCGGCCGACCGTCTCGGCGTTGTCTTTCCAGCTCTGTGGGCTCTGGGCTGGGACGCCCTTCCCTGCGGCGCCAAACCCTCTGCTTGGATTTCCCCGCTTCTTGTTTATCCCGCGCGGCCCTTTGCGGAGAGCACCTTCACGGGCCGGAGCAGCGCCCCCGTGGACGAGTCTCGTGGCCCATCTCTCTGCTGCTGAGATCGCTCCCCTCGGCCGCGGACGGTTTCTCCATCACTGACCTCTGTGAGCTACGTCGCGTTCAGCGTCAGCTGCGTGATGAGACAAGTCGCAATTATTTCTCCTATCTTGTGTCGCCCCAGGGCTAGAATTTGGGGATGGGGACTGGGCGAGGCCAGAGAGCGGGACTCACACTGCAGCTCCCTCAGCGCCGCGTGGAGCCCGAACAGCCCCAAGCAGAGCGCTGGCTGCCCAGAGGCCTGTGGTTACGGATGCTGGTTTGCTTTGTCGCCGTTGTCTCCCTTGTTTTGCGAGTTGGGGAATTTACCATTTTGGTAGATTTTCAAACACAGAAAGCATCTAAGCTCCCTGCACAGCTGTCTGTGAGCGTCGGCGGCGCCCCGGCCCGCCCTGAGGTCCCTGTCTCGGCCGCGCCGATGAAGGCGGTGCCGGAGCCTCTTCTGTGTCTCCAGGAGTTGGTGGAGATTAACGCCCCTTCACTTTCTCTGCTCCCGCCTGTGGTGCTTGCTTATCTGCAGCCTAGGAGAAAACCCTGAGGGAGTGGTTTTCTTCGTATCCCAGCTGACCACACAAATTTCTCCTTTTTTCAGCAGGCCTTTCGAACCGGCACGCGTGAGCCCCGGGTGCGTCCCCAAAAGCATCCCTGTGCTGTCTCAGGCCCCGAAGAGGAGACGGGAGTTTGGAGAGGTGCCGCCACCTGTTCACGCATTCAGCTGTGACGGCGAATCTCTTGGTTGCAGCGGACCCCACGAAGGGTCGAAGCTGATGGTGAGTTATTTAAAGATTGGTTTATTTATGCAGACAAGCTGGGGTGCAGGCCAGAGGCTTGGGGCGGCGAGAGGGCTCACCAGAGACAGAGTGGGGAGCAGAACAGGCAGATCGACGGAAGCACACTGCTGAGGGGAGCAGTGGGGAGACAGGAGGGGTCTGCCGCGCCCTGTGGGAATCTCCCCGCTCCCCGGCTGGGTTTCAAACTCGCGCCACAGCCCAGCCCTGCAGCGCCGCGCTTACCGCTGCACCACCAGGGAGGCCCCGAGGGTGAGTTTGTGCCCGAAGCACTGTCCACAGAAGAGGTGTCCACGGCCTTTTATCGTGGCTTCCAATACGATGTGTAAACAGACGCTTTCGTGGACACGCGGGGGTGTCCCTGGGTGTCCTCTGGCCTGAGGCCGCTCTGGCCACCGAGCACAGGAGCCGCTCTTGGTCTGATAGCTCATCTCGGCAGAAGGAAGGTGGGGCCCAGCTGAGGGCAGGCCCTGGAGGGGGTCCGGACAGGCAGGCGGCGCTCCCGGCCCCCAGGTGCTCTGTGGGTCCGAGTTCCCTGCCAGGCAGGTTTCTCCACAGAAAGGCGGTTTCTGGCGAAAACCCTGTTCCGGGTAATGTCCCAAATTTTCACTCTTCTGGGTGGTTCAGGGAGGGGTGAGAGCGTCTCCCGAGACTACAGGGCCTCCGTTGAACTCAATTGGAGATAAGGCACCTGTCTGAGCGGCGTTCTGGGGAGACCTGTCTGGACATTTGGGGCAAGCTGTCCTTCGGCCTCAAGACAGCAAGGGCGGCAGGGAGGCCCGCAACTCGCCGTCTGCAGGCGCTGAGAGAATTTCGGGGACATTATTCCAGCTGACACCCGAGTTGGCAACACGGAAGGTCTTCCAAACGGAATCGTTTCAAGGCCTTTAAATAACATCCAGGCATATTCTTTGCTGACTGCTTGGAGAGCCGCCTCAGCGCCCTGGGCTATGCAAATTCAGAGAGCCCTGGGAGTTTTAGCCCCTGCCTGTTGGGGTGTAGAAAATGTGAAGAGTTGGCAGTGAGTTCTGGCCTTCAGCTGTGAAAAGTTTAAGTCAATATAAGTGAGGAAAAAAGTGTGTGTGTGTGGAATGTAATATGAAAAACAAGCCACCTCCTTTTGTTTTTAACACCACACAATTCGAGCCTTATCGTCCTCTAAGGGAGGAGTTTCTTGCCATGAACGACAAGGAAAATTAGACTAAAACAGTCTAGAGTATGTTCCCTGAGGCTTGCAACAGACTGGCCTAGAAACACACTAATGATGACAGAATCGAGACTCGTCAGGTATTTATCGGCCCCAGACTTTGCTCTCTGCAGCCTATTCTGAGCTTTCCGTCTTGTCGCACAGACAAGAGGCTCATTATATTTCACTGTTTACTCCTCGGACCCGCACATGTAGGCATTCCTCTGCTATCCGTTATTCGATTTCATTTTAAGTAGAAAATGTTAATATTTTCACTCAACCGTTCAGATGCGATTCGTGCTAATGTTGTCTCTGTACTTTCCAAAGGGAAAACGATAGAGGTTCCATTTCAATCCTCTTGACTCTCCTTTCTGCAGTGTTTGGAGATCACCTCCTGGCATGGATGTTTCCAGAGGGAGATTGTGTAAGATTAATTTGTGTCTCACTTGAATGCTTTGGGGGGTTCCTGGAATAGGCACCCTTAAGTTGAGGAACTCGTGGGCCGTCAGACGGAATGGAGCCTTGAAGGACGGGCTCAATAGAAGGAAAATGTTTAGGCTGAGTCCAGCCTTCTCATCAAGCCCCTCACCACCCACCCGAGAAACCCCTGAGCTGCTTCTCTGTGTTGCCATCCAGGACACTCGGTGTGGGCAAGCGGACGCGTCTGAATAGCTTTATTGTCGTTCACGAGGAGGAGAGTGGACGCCAAGGCTTATTATCTTTGGGGCTCTGGGCGACCAGCTTTCACTCTGAGAAGCTTTATCAGGCCCAGAGAAGACGTGACCACCTTTGCAGACAGCCACAGCCGGAGCAGATTGGGAAAGTCTTTTGGCCCACAGCATGTGTCTTCATTCAAGAATAGGACTTGCAACCTGAATTATCATGCAGATGTGAATTCACCAAGGAACGTGTTACTAGAACATTCCAGATCTGTCTCTACTGGCAAATTAAGTGAGGGAATGACCTGCCTCTAGACATTGGTCTAGCAGAAAAGAAAACTTCTTGTTTTCAGTGACGGGGTGGGGGAGGTGTGTAATGCAGGAACAGATGTGGAGAGAGCCCTGAAGACAAGCGGTTTATCTGTGAGACGATGTGGGTGGAAAGCAAAGAGCAAAATGGAAGTGACCGAAATAGTGTGAATATTAGCAGTTGTAAATGCAGCCAAACATTCTTTCCTGAAACTGAGAACATGTTCAGTATTTATGTATACCCCCCAAGTTAGAGTAAGGAAAACAAGAGTGGACCAAAAAAGGAAAAAAGAAAAACAGGAATGAATAAAAACAGAGATGAAAGAGCAGGTCTTGGGCACCTGTTTAACCATCCATATGAGCATTCTAAAGAACGGTTGATCTTCTGGAAAAATATCCAGACTTGCTCCCCAAAGAGGCGGAACACTGACGTAATCAGCAAAGGTACCAAAAAGGTGATTTAAGGAGATGCCGGCTTGAAAAATAACACACAGCGGGTTCAGATGGTTTACAGCTGACGTCATTCTGAGCGCCTCAGCAGAACCCATTTCTGCGAAATAGAAACTTGCCTGAGTTACAGAAAAAGCTGGGAAACCGCCTGGTTTTCCAACGTCAGCGTACTTCTACACCGACTCGTGTTCAGGTACAAAATGATGGAGACAAAATAGAATTGTTCACACAATTAGTGTGCGTGACTCGATGCAAACGTTGCAAAGAGCTGACTGGCCCGCAGAGTCCAAAGATTTCAAGAGGGCGGGCGATTGTTTCCAGCCAGCGCGTGAGGGTGCTTGGAGATCTTTTATCGTGAAGACAAGGAGGAGGAGGAAATGGGCTGTTTACAGGACACACTGCCCACCAAACAGCATCACACAGGAGGAAGAAGCAACCTGCCCTTCATTCCGAAATCAGCACCAACAGGTCTCACAGCTACAGACACACACACACACACACACACACGCACGCACGCACGCACGCATGCACGTCTACAGCATTGCTGTGCAGATTCAGCCTCCAGCAAACAAGCCGAAGGGTTCACTAACTAGTTCACAGATTCTTAGGTCCCAGAAATGTTTGGGGTGCAGACGCCAGCTGACAGCTGAGAAGAGCAGAGTTATGCTAAGTTAGAGACTAACTAGGGAGGCCGACAGTGTCACCTGTAACAAAATTGTATAGAATGGGGATTTTATAGGATTTGAAAGAATACATTTTATTCCTAAGTGCAGCCCAAGCCAGGCACAAAGATGTCATCATATATATTCTATGCAAACACAGGATTCTTGTCTTCTCAGTCGTGTCTGTATGTCTGTATACGTGATAGTATGTATTTTTCTGGTCTGTTTGTGTACAACCGTACTCCTACATAGCACACAGATGTTTATAAACATACGTTTTAAATAGAAATTCAGGAGCCACATGGTCCTCTTGAAGGGAAAAGCCTCGTCCTTAATAGCTATTCCTGGTTGAGAGAATGCAAAAAAGGAGAGCGCTTCAAAATCAGTCTGTCACAGGCAGGGAGAGGGCCCCCCAGAACCCCCAATCTGCCTGGTCTAAATAGGTTCTGCCATCCGCCGCATCGAGACAAATCATAGACCTTTAGTGGAAACAAACTTTAATCCGATGAATGTGCGACACAGACTGGACAGAGAAGAGTCTCCAGATCAAGCACCCCAAGTAGCCGTCCCCTCGTGGGTCAACGTCCACCCAAACGGGACTGGCCAGAGCAAGACCCGAGAGCTGCCCCCCGTCCAAAGCCCCTTCCGGGGGGACCCACAGAAAAGGGTCAGAAACAAAGTCTGGGGGAAAAGAGCAAAATCAAACCAAGGTCACAGCTGCCACCGTCCCCTACCCCCGGGGGCTCCCCCTTATCTGCCTCAGCCCGTCCGGGACCGAGAAGCCAGCGCGGCTCCCCCACCTGTCTCTTCCCCCCTCCCAGCTCCCCCGCCCCTGGGTGGGGCGGGGGCCTGGAACCCCTTTTCCCTGGGGCCCCCTGTTACAAATCTATGCATCGGCTACAGTTCCCAGCCGCTTGCGCCCCAACGGGGTGGAAGGAGAGACCAGAGGGGAGCACCAGGGCTCGTCTCCAGGCCCGATGCAGACGGACGTGGACAGGCTCGTGGCCCCTCACTTCCTGGGCTCCTCCCCCGTCCAGGCCAGGCGGCGGCCTGCGGAGCGACCGAAGGACAGACGCGCTCAGCTGCCTGCTCGCCGCCGGCTGGGACGCACACGCACGTTTCCGGGGGAACACTCCGGGGAGACCAGCACGAGCCACGATGGGAGCCGAGAGGGCCTCCCCCCGGGACCCAGGACGGCGCCTTCTGAGAGCTTTCCCGCCCTGCCCGGGCCTGAGCTGCCACAATCTCCTTTCCCGTTGCCTGGCGGACGCCCGGTCCAGCATCGTTCGTGGCGGGCAGGCCTGGCCTTGTCTCTGCGTCTGCCCCGGCCCGATGGAGCTGGCGCCAGTTTGGAGTCGCTGTGCTTTGAGATTGCCTTAAAACTGTGATTTGTGTTGGGTCGACGCTCCTTTTAGTCCACGTGATTCTTTTTTAAGAAAAGAAGCGGGGCGTAGGCGCACGGTTTGGCCTTGGACGGCGGGGCTGCATCGCAGAGCGAGGAGAAATCTTTCCCTCTGGGGCTGCAGACACTCCTCTCCTCAGCTGCCCCGATTCTTTGCGCTGTGATGGCCCCGGGTCCCGAACGTTGCTTCCTTCCGGCTTCCAGCTGTGTTTCCTTCACACGGAACCCTTGAGGCATGGCCTTTTTCTCCGTGCACAAAAGGGTTTTCTGAAACTAGTCTGGACTTTGTAAGTCAACCGGGTCATTTCTTTACAGAACGTTTTTGCGCGTACATAGAAAACCACACACAACTCCCGCAAGACACCGGCGAGAGACACCTTGCACTGAACTGATAGGGAATTTGTATGTATCTAAAAATTCTTAAACCACTGTTTGTCCAAACGCCTAGTCCTTCCTCCCGAAATACTCCCGGGCGAGAGGTGAGGGCGCTTTCTGTGGTTCTGCAGAGCTTGCTAAAACGATGGCTTCGTACGAAAATTATTAGCTCTGCGATAATAAAAAAGCGTGGAGCGCTTGCTGAAATAATATTTTTAACACCGTCTTTTCAAGGAATGCAGATGGAGCCAAAGACGGCTGCCGAGCACCTCCGCAGCCCAGCGCCTGGCGGGTCTCAAGCGGCAGCTACTGAAATATAAATCAAAGCTTTGCCGATGTTCAGTCAATGCCTCGCTGCCTGCAGGCTGGTCAGGGCAACTCACAGGTTCTGTCTGCGTCCCCTGCAGGCTGTTTCTCCAAAAGCCGTGTAAGAGAGGCGGACTCCTCTGAGACTGCTGCGTGTTTTCTCGCTCAGAGAAATCCACGAGATCCCACGTGCATGTGGTGAATTTTATCATTTGGCTGTGACGTACGTGACTGGCACTGTTTGAGATGAAAAACAATAAACAGGTCACCAGGAACTCCCCCATAAAGCAGTGTTTAAAACTGCCTTTGCTTTGCAGAAAAATAGAACCTCGATGAGCAGATGACTTCGGATGCACAGTCTGTGCGCACAGAAGGGCATTTATGATTCTCTTTCTTACAGAAGCCACGGGGCACGCTGAGGCCGCGCGGAAGGCGAGGCAGGAGGCCTTCGCCCGAGTAACGGAGGCCCCAGTTGCGATCCAGTGGACGCCACGCAACGCGCGACGCCGTGCAGACACCGCAGCCCCGGACGCGACTCCTTGCGAAAGCCAGGAGACCCAGGGAGCTCGCCCCGCGCCGCCAGGACCTGGCCAGAGTTTGCCCTGACCGGACGTTGCCCCGAGAGGCCGCGGTGAGTTGGGGTGGCTGGCCACGGGGCCGAGGCAGGATGAATCCACTGACGTCATCGAGGCAAGCGCTCCCGCTGAGGGGCCTCAGCTGTACGGGGCTGAAGCCCGAGGCTCCTACAGGTGGCGCCCCCCGGAGGGTGCGGTGAGGATGCAGCGCCCCAGGGGAGATGCCAGCAAAGAACGGGTGGGCTGGACACTGATGACAAAGGTGGGCGCCGCGGAAGCCCTCTGGGGCTCAGTGCTCAGGATTCCGGGGGGACATCTGCTGTGTCTCGGAGTCGGGTCCCCGCCTGTGCTCTGGCCGTCCCTGCCCCAGGCGCGCAGGGGGGGAGACCCGCCTCAGACGCTGTCTAGGACGGCTCGGGGTGAGGGAACGGCCGTTGGCGGCCTCAGTGACTCGGTTTCCCTGGTTTGTTAAACGCCGTTGGTGCTGTTCTCGGCACCTGAGAGGCTCGTGCGTGCGGGTGGGGAGCTCAGCCGGTGGCCGGTGACCGGTGCACTCCCTGCCAGTCTCAGTGTCCCGCTGCCCCTTATCACGGCAGCACAGCGGGATGGCGTCGGAATCCGAGGGTCGCACCCCCATTTGGTGAAGGTTAAGTGACGCCAGTTGGGTGGTGAAAGATGGCCGAAAACACAGCCCCGAAACAGCCCGTGCTCCCCGCGGCATGGCCGCCCGCCCGTCCCGGCGACATCCTGGCCCTGGCCCGCTGGACCCCCGGCACTCGGCCGCCAGCTGCGCAGCTCCCCGGAGGCTCAGAGGCCGCCTGAGACCTGGGGGGGACGCCCACGTGGGTTCTGAGTCCTGGGGTGTAGCGACGCTGCCGAGAGTTCAGCTAGACTTTGGGGGAGAGACGATCAGCGTCCCGCGTCCCCCTTCATCAGAGCTACTGGACTGTCCAGCCCTGTGTTGGGTGGGGGCTGTGTCTGGGGCCCTCGTCGTCTCAAAAGTAAAATGACTTTATTTAGACAACGAGACGCCTGCTGGGCGCTAACTAGGATTGTTTCTGCTGGAGCCGCGCTCTCCTGTGCGGAGCAGCTCTCAAACCGTGCTTGGTTTCCGTGGCGATGCGTGGGAGCGTGCAGCCCTTCCTCACACAGGCGTGGAGATGGGTTATTGCTGCCTTTTGTGTTCAACGGTGAATGCAAAAGTAGCTCCTGGAATGTACGGGGAACGCCTGAATAAACACCAGTAACGGGGGCAGAACGTATTTTCCCAAGAACCAGTATTCTCTCCCTCTCCGTTTTGATGAGATGTTGATCAAAACCGCTGGCAAATTCAGTAGCGAGAGAGAGGATGGAGAGAGAGAGGAACACAAGACGGGTGGAGAGAGAGATTGAGAGAGAGAGAAGGAGGAGGAGGAGATGGATGGAGAGGCGGGCAGAGAGAGGCTAATTTACAGACAGCACCAGGATGGGAAGAGGGACATCAGTCCTTGTCACTCAGAATTAGCTCACGCGGGTTTCCCCTGCTGTGTTTCTTCATGTCTGGCTGTACCTCAGAAACACCTTCGAGTGAGCAGGATTTTGTTCTCTTTGTCACAACTTCAGGCTTCCTGGACCATAGAGAGAATCAGTATCGTGGTACCAGTTTTTTTTTTTTTTTAAAGATTTATTTATTCATGCATACAAGAGCTGGGGTGCAGGCCAGAGGTGGGGGGTGGTGATGTTAAATGTTACGGGTCCGATTACGACTGAGGCAGAGTTCGATGTAACAACAAAGCAGTGATTTATTGCTAGCTCGAGCTAGGGTCCAAATCAGCCCGGTGTACCGACCCGGTATACCTGTGGGCAAAATGAGGACCCCGAGTACAGAACTGGGTCAGCTGATAAAGGCAATGGAATTCAGCAAGTCCTCGTGAACTTGGCAAGACACCGAGGGTGAGGGGGTCGTGGAGCAGATGGTCTGTGCTGTTACCTTTACGGGTTCCTGGAATCCACGCCCCGGCAGGGGGAGTTTATCTCAAGGTTGCCGGCCTTGAGACTTTCACGGCTACCTGGCGCCCTGCTGCCACGCACGTTGGTTTTAACCTTTGTCAGTGGCCAAACATTCTGAACAGATTGTAGCATTCTTACTTTCACAGTGAGAGGATTCGCCAGAGGCAGAGTGGGGAGCAGAACAGGTGGATCCCCTGAAATCCACTGCTGAGGGGAGCAGCAGGGAGACAGGAGGGGTCTGCTGAGCCCTGTGGGAAGCTTCCTGGCCAGGGATAGAATTCGTGCTGCAGTGGCTGCCGATAGCTTCATCGTGCTGAGACTCAACTCCTTGCGCCCCCAGGGAGGCCCTCATTCTTAATTCTTTATCAGCTCTTTAGGAAACATTTCTCGCATGTCATATAATATTCACTGCAGCACTATCTACAGTAGAGAGGACACGGAAGCCGACTGTGTCCATCATGAAAGACTGGATGGAGAAGATGTGCTACAGCCACGGCAGGGAGTATTATACAGCCACTAAAAAGGATGAGCTGCATCCACTTAACAAAATGGAGGGGATGGGGGAGAGAGAAGTGCCTCCGGTATTCTTCCAGAATGCCATTTGCTGTCTAGAACAATCTGCAAACCCACACAACGGTGGAGAAAATCGCCGTCGAGGGGTGTTAACAGGCGTCCGCCCCCACGTGGAGCGCAAGGGCACCCACCCTGGACAGAGCCTGGAAGGACTGCTGGAGCGGGGCTCCCAGCTCAGCTCTCCAGCCCTCGCCCGGGTGGGCTAGCACCCGCTGCGCCATTTGCATGCGGACAATGGCCCCTTCCCGGAGGCCGAATTCCTGCGTATTTGTCATCAGATGCCGCATTTGCATTCCCAGCTCCCGACTGGGGCCTGAGAGGAGTCCCCAGGTCTGGGAGTTTTGCACAGAAAACCGGTGAGACTCGGGCGGAAGCCCCCTCTGAGCCCCAGGCCCCGACTTTGTTGTCAGCGGAGCTTCCCGATCTTTGGATTCTGGACGGACCTCAAGAAACCCCCCCACCCGGATCCTGGACAGACCTCAAGAAACCCCCAGAACCGGCCCGAGATCCGTGGGCGGCCCGAGCCCAAGAGCCGCGTCACCAGCGATTTCTTACGGCCGTCAAGAAAACCCGTGCGGAGGCGTCCTCTGCGGAGGCCCCAGCCCGGCGGGGCGGCCCCATCTCCATGGAGAGCCCCCCAGCTCTCCGCGCTGGCAGGGAGGGCCTGCTCTTTTAAGCTGATGTCATGTCGCGCGGCGGGGGCGGCCTCGGCCCCACGCCGCCGCCAGGCTCGGAGTCTGCTCCCCAGCGCCTCCCGCTCCCGCCGCTGCCCACTGGTGCCCGCAGTGCGGCCCGGCCTCGGGCC
>PVIJ01006836.1:0-88064 GCA_004024925.1 Scalopus aquaticus
GTGTGAGCACTGAAGCCTTCCAAAACTCCTACCTCAGGTGAATGAGACCATCATTCCCTGCTTTTAAATAAGGGTCCTGCTAAGTGTCAGATTGGTGGGAGACCCTATGAACACACCCTGGGGCTTGGAGTAGCCTTGCTGATTCTCCCACGATGCAGGCCTAGGGCCCGGGCAGCCCACGGAAGCTGCTGACAGCCACCGCTGGGCTTGCACATGGAGGGTCTCTCCACCAACCACTTTTCCCTGCTCTGTGGCATCCCAGTGGGAACAACAGTCAATTAGCATTAAACCAAGGGCCACTGAGACAACTAGTTCCAATATTTTTAGGAAAATAACATGAACATTTTCATAATTTCAAAGTTCTTGGTTTCTACGTTTTTATGTGCATTTGTATATCTTTGTGCATATTTAACTTTTGTCACCACTTCCTGATGTGTATATAGATAAATGCCTGCAAGTCTCGTATCTTTAGTCAAGTTCTCTGGTCTTTGGAATACAGAGTGCATTTTTCCAGGGGGGGCGGTGAAAGAGGGGAAGTGCCAGAACAGATATAAGTAGAGCCAGCAAATAGGAGGGGTGGGTGGGGTGGGAAAGAGTCTTTTCCCCTAGAGTCCCAGTCACCTGCCTGTCCCCAGGAGGGCCAAGGCACAAACCCAGTGCTGTGCACAGTAGGTCTCCACAAACAGGTGTTGACCAGTTGACTGAGTGCCCGGGAGTGTGAATACCAGTGCCCTTAGGAGCGCATCTCTTTTGTTTAGTCAAAAGATGATGAAGGCAAGCCTTGTTAAAATGCCCCCCTTGTGAGGAAACAAAATTGAAACCTCTTAAATATTATTTGCTTATATCCAATTGAATTTCATTTATTCCTAGGGATGGCTCAGTTCATCACACTGATGAATTCCTCTTTGGGGTGAAGTGCTGCTGAAGGCAAGCACATGCCTGTGTGCAGAATACAAACATCCAGTCAAATGCAGCTGAGAATAAAGTTCTAGAGCCATGAATGCTTTAGAGTTATCTCCATGAGCTGGTGAGTCAGCGAAATGCATGTGCGGTGCAGATGGACAAATACAGGTTAGAATGCGAGCATGCTCCTGTCACAAGAGAACCCGTGCTGCATCCTACACCCGAGGCCACCTGAGTCCCCTGGGGTCTTGTTAAATGCAGATTCTGATTCAGAAGGGGTAGGGGAGGGCATGCCCTGGACTCTGCGTTTCTAACGAGCTCCCGGGTAATGGTGATGGGTCTGCCTGTGGTTATTTAAGTAGCAAGTCCCTGAAAAAGAAAACTCACCCACTTTCTAGCGGCAAAGATATGAAAGCTGTAAGAGCCAAGATATTTAGCCCAGACCCGCTTTGCTCACCCTTGAATAGTGAGCACTTGGCATGGTGTAGCCCCAGGTAGGTGTCTAAATAAATAAATGTCAAATCAATAAACAAATGCCCAATTGACAAGATGCAGTTGGCATTTCAGTTATAATGGAATCTAGTCGATGATTTGCCCTGGGCAAGCCTCGCTTGGGCCAACACGAGTCTGAGGGAATCTGAAGAGACTGGCGGGTGATATTACCCCAACCATGCAGTCGTCACTGCTATGCCAGAGCTTAGCACCTAACAGTTGTTTAATCATTTCATATAGGTTAATCTCAGCTCTTCAGCTGACTTATTAAAGGTTTCTCCTCAGACACACCTGCTGCTCCCCGATTCATTTTCCAACCTAGTCAATTAAAAATTGATCTACCATACAATCCAGCAATTCCACGCCTAGGTATCTACCTGAAGAAGGCAAAAACACTAACTTGATGACATCTGCTCTCCTGTGTTCACTGCTGCCCTATTTACAACGGCCGAGTTGGGGAAACAACCTAAGTGCCCAGAGACAGAGGAGGGGATCAGGAAGAGATGCTGCCTGTATATACACAGGTAGCAGCACAACTGTGGAAAGGTGGACTCTTGCCATCTGTGACAACATCGAGGGAACTAGAGGGGGAAATGCTCAGTGAAATAAGCCTGCAGGAAAAAGACAAATGTCAGATGGTTTCACTTATATGCTGAATATAGAGAAAGGAACAAAGGGTCAGAAAGAGCCAAACCAGAGACAAACCCTAGCAATTTGACTGTAGAATTGAGATTACCAGAGGGGGAAAGGAGGGCGGAGAACAGGGTTGTGGAGGCCTGTGGGTGGCTTGGTGGCGGGTGTGGATGGTGACATCCAACTGAAGAGGTGTCATTCATACCTCTCGATCGCAACAGCGCTGTAAACTAATGTTACCTAAATTCCATCTTCTCTCCTTAAACTTCCCCCGGTGGCGTCCCAGTCTCTCCACCTGAAATAAGCCCGACAGGCTCCATGTGATCTGGCCCCTGCTAACCCCTCTGATCACCTCATGCTCACCTCCTTCAGATGCCACAGTCACTGGGCTTGTTTCTCCTCCTCAAACACACCCAGCTCAGCCCCACGTCTGAGTTGCTGTGCTCTCTAGTCCTGCCGGGCCCTGGCTCTGGCTCTTCAGAGTGGGCGTCTTTTCCTCACACATGCCCCAGCGCAGTGCGTTGAGGCCTCACGCATGCGGCCTCAGTGAGGCCGGCCTGGCCTGCACAGCTCGCTGGAACTTGCCACCCACTGTGCTTTCTCCCATCAGTGGTCATCGCCACCTGAAATGATTGTGCTTAGCTGTTTCCCAGATGCCTTTTCCAGTCAATTAAAAGCCCCACGAGGGCTCAGACCATCTCTCTGGTTTACTTCTTTATCTCCTGGGAATAGTACCTGACACGATTTAGGTCCTCCACGCGGAATGATCTCTAGTGCACAGGGACAGGCCCACATCTGCTTCTTCTCTGGCTCCCGCCAGCCCCTAGCACAAGTCCAGGGCAGATATACTGTTGGCGCTCAGCTGAAACTGGCCTTCAGCCCTCATCCTGGTGGCTGACAGGGCTAGCCTGATGTGGGGCGGGCCATCTTTGGAACAGCACCTGTAAGCCAAGGACCCTGAATCTTTTGGGGCCCCTCAGAGCTGGAACAACAGACTTGAAGCAAACACACCCCAGGGACCACATGGGTATGCATCAGCCCCTGGAACTGGGGTTCTCCCCACCTGGTTTCTGTCTCCCAGGAAGTCTGTGGCACATCATGCTCACGGCCTCCCCCTCATCCTGCCTTGAAAGACTGAGCTGCCTAGTCAGAAAGTCATGTCTGTACGAACAGCACAGACCCACAGGCGCTTCCTGTAGCTGGTGAGCACCCGAGGACAATCCTGGAATCTCCTGGCATGGGAGGCTTTTTCACATTTTCATTTCCAGGACGTGAGAGGGGCACGTTTCTGTCAAGTGAACACTCTGAACCTGCACCAGGCCAAGCCACTGGCAGGTGGCGGTGGCTTGTCCCCAGAGAGGCAGGCGTGTGTCCGGGGTTACCTTGTTGGTTTGCTTGGGGGCGAGTATTTGCCGCTGCTGTTCTGGTCAGTGCTCAGGAAGGATTTTTTCTGAGGGAGAAAAGAAACCATGTAGAGAGGTTATGTGACATCATCCGAGAGACTTTGGAAAGATGAGAACTAGCCAGCCTGTCCTCGAGATTTATTTAACATGATTCTTCAATGCTTAAATAGAAAGGCCTGTAAGAACATAATTTCATTCATCCCTGGAGGGTTTTACATAACAGCTTGGCAAGGGACGCACGATAAAGACCCAACAAGCTTTCCAGCCACGTGCCGTTCAGGGCTCTGGGCTCCCTTTGCACTCTAGCGACCGAACATCTCCCTGATCCTCAGTCATCTCTTTCCTTTCCCTTGTAATTTCTCTGGCCAATGATGCATTGCAGTATTCCCCCCCCCCCCCAAAAGTGTTATCCCTACTTATCAATATGTAGCGTTTAATATCTGTTACTTTCTTTTTGTCTCCTTTTATGCCTTAGCCCCTTTGGGGTGGTTTCACACATTTTGGTCATTTTTTTCCTCCTGAAACACTTTCTCCTCTCCCCATCTGGCTATTTCACAACTGGTTTGCACACAAGTCCAGTCAAGAATCCACGTCTATTCAGCTGCAGGTGATAGATTAATCAGAGAAGGACAAGGAAGTAGGCAGAGGAGAAAGGGGGAAAGCACGTCATGAGTAATATACACCGGCCGTGAAGCAAGAACAAGGCGCCGTGAAGACCAAGGTCAGAAAACGGCTCAGCCTGGGCCCACTTTCAGGGCCACGGTCTGATCTGAAACTGTGGGGATGAAAAGGACCAGAATGTTGGAGATGGGGTCACTGGAGATCAGTTCTGGGGGTGAAAACTACCCAGGAAAAGCTGAACCCAGCATCAGTTTCCTTTTGCTTTGCTGCATTTGGCCTGGATGGCATGAAACAGCCCGAGTGCCATCAGCAGGGCGGGCTGCCTCAGCTTTGACCCTGCGCACACCTGCTGCCGTCGCATGGCCGTGTCCTGCCTGGCACCCCGCCCCAGCCTGCAGCCCCGCAGGGCCCCTCCTGCAGATGAGGAGCAGCAGAGGCCCGGAGTGGGAAAGGGCCTGTTGCAGGTAAAAAGGAAGGAGTGCAGTGCCGGGGCCAGGCGTGACCGGGCGACCTCTGGGAAAGCGCCACTCCTCACCCTGGGTCAGGCCCATGGGAGAGGGAGAGACAACGGAACTTGGGAGAAAATATCCACAGGCACAATGTACCCACCCCCAGCACGGCCCTGACGGCGGCCACCAGCTAGTCCTTCCTCCCGAGCGGCCTCCATGTTGCTGTCTGCACGCGGACTGGAGGCGTGTGCTGCACTGCCCGCAACGGGGCGCGACTACGGCGGGCTTTCAGGGGCAGGTTTCCGGGACCAGCTCGGCCTGTCTCAGGCTCATGTGACAAGCAGCCCCTGAGCATTCAGAGGAGGGCGAGCTAAGAGCATTCTGTGAAGAACGGGCCCGTGTTTGCAGAGCACGGTTCTTAGGCGCTAGGACGAAGAGAGGACACGGGCAGAGGGCATGCAGAGTGGTGCCACGGGGGGTGGGGGGCACCACAGGACAGTGTCTGGTGAGGGCGGTCATAGCTGAGGACTGGCTGTGAGGTCTGGGGGCGTGGCCCTCAGTGAACAGCCCAGTGGGAGGGTGCTCATTTTCCTAGCCCCTTCCTAGGCCCTGCCTGGGCCTGGGGCTGGGGGCTGCAGCTAGTGCCGGAGGGGAGGCAGCAGAGGGCCAAGGGAGTCTACTCGGTTACAAGGTCAAGGGCTGGGGCAGAGGCCAGAGGAGGAAGCCTGTGTCAAAAGGTCAGCGTTCAGGGAGACACGGCCCACACGGACTCGGTGGGAGTGAGGGCAGGCGGGCAGGCGGGCAGGCGGGCAGGCAGCCCGGGTGCCCAGGGCTTATTCTATAGGTGTGAGCATGAGTCAGAGTGGCTGCAAGGCCTGGGGCCGAGCAGGTTTCGGAGAAAAGAGCTTCCACTAAGTCTGGCCCATGCTCTCTGGAGGTTTGTAACGCCAGTCAACAGACAGCACAGCTGACTAAAGCCTGCCCCAGGGAGTGTCCTGCTCCTTAGAGCTGTGCAAAGATGGGGTGGGGGCAGAGTCCAGACAGCCACCTGATGTGAGTCAGTGACGTGAGTCAGTGGCTGCAGGAAAAGGTCATGTTCATCTTGGCGTGTGACTAGGCGTCAAGTTCCACCCCGAAGGGATGGTGGTTCTCCTCTTTTCCCTGCTGCTTGGACCAAACTGGGAAGGTACAGGAGTGGGGGGGGGGGGTCACCGTCCAAAGACACACCTACTGCGGGAGACAGGGTGTGCAAGCCTTACCGGTAAGAAATGGCTGTGGGAACTAAGAGGACTCGGAAAGGTGGTGGTGTCAGGAGAGAGGAGGTCATAATGTCCTACCTGGAATGCCTCCGACATGTCTAGCCCTCCATTCCACTCAAAACATGCTGGTTCACGATTCACTATGTTGCTTTCAGGACCTGTTAATGGGTAACCACTTGCAAAGCACTGCCTTCGAGTGCGGAAGTTTACGTAGAGGTTACAGTGATGCTTGGGAAGGGTGTGGAGGATGTGGAGAAGAATTCAGTGATAGGAGATTCCAGCAACAGAACCCCAAGACCCTCCCTGCTGAGACCCTAAGGTTTTATGATGGGAAGTAGGACTAGATCACCTTTGACATATAAGGTGACGAGGATCTGAGAGGGTGGTAGAGCTGGGAATGGGAGGGAGGACAGGCAAGAAAGGCACTAGGGAGATTATCAGATAGGGTGCTGTAGAACTGTGAAAACCCCAATAAAACTGACAAATAGGGAAGTCCTATGGACCAGAGAATTTGGGGAAGACGAATATTTGGTTGCTGTTTCAGCAAATTATCTTTGAATGAATGTTGGGTTTGAGGTGATGGTGAAAGCAGGATTAGGAAAGGTAGAAGTCTAACGCATTGAAAAGTTATGTTTCCCCCGTATGTAATCCAAATAGAAACACTGACACTGAGTGTAAGGGAAGCCAACAGTCTCTGCTCAAGATTAAAGATGAAATATTAGATGATATTCTTTCTGTTTCTAAGTCTCTGTCATTTTATCTGTGTGTCTCTCTCTGGTTCCCCTTTTTTGTTGCTACCCTGACCATACATTTATGCAGGCATTGAAGAGGAACTCTTCTGAAGGGTTAGCAGTATACAGGTGGAGTCTGGGAAAGAAGAAATGAAGACTCAGATTGAGAAGTCCTGTGCAAAGAAATTTAACAGGAACTCTGAAAATGGACAAGTCTCAGAGTGAGGAGGGGGAGAGGGAGAAAAGAGCATCAGATGGAGACAGGAAGTTGGAGATTATTTACCTTTGGAGGCTGGAAGAAGGAAGGAGGATTGTTAAGAGAGATAGGAGGGATAGCAACTAGAGTAGAATCTTCCAGGCGGTTCTGTCATGAATGCAGAGAGGAATATATTTCAAAGAGGAGGAGCTTAGCTCAGTGTCATGGGGACAAGAATAAGAGTTGAAAAAGATCTGAGCTGGGTTTATAGCTGGCCTCTGCAGAGCCCAGTTAGCTGCCCTGGCTTAGGGAAGGGGCCAGCAGTCAGTCCACAGAGTGACTAATCAAAAGTCCAACAGAACCTGAAAGTCCTACCTGGCCAGACAGCGCACACTTGCAGCGGGCTGGGCACGGGGTGGGGGGGGGGCAGCTGGGAGAGCTCCCTAGAGCTCACATCCCTCCTGGCCTCTCCTCCTCCCGCTGGATCCTGCCTGTTGCCAGTTGTCTCTATGTTTAGACACAGCGAGGACTAAAATATGTGCTGCCTGGCCCCTGTAGCTCACACTGAGATGATGCTGGTGGACTTTTATATAGCTCCAGGCACACGGGGGGAGCAGATGGGACCTGAGGCACAGAATGCTGCGTCGCCTGGTGTGGTGAAGTGGGGCTGGCCAACAGATGGGTCTGTTTGGAATGGGCTGGGGTTGCCTAGCAACCGCTCTCCCAGGCCAGGTTTCCACGTTCCAGGAGGCTGGGTTTGCTCTCCTCTGTACACCAATGGCTAGTCATGCTCCATCAGAGGGGGGCACAGAGCTCACTGTGGTTCGAATTGCTGTGTGGAGCGGCATCCTTTTGGGGCTCCTTGACTTGACGGGGTCACCTCGATACCCTTGGTGACTGGGCTTTCCTTGACCCCCCAGCCTAGGCTCCAACCTGGTACCTAACGTCCGCAGGGCAAAGAGGAAGTGCCAGCTCCCTGGAATGGGCCGTCATGACTTGTACTATTTAATAGACAGGCAGTTGGCAGGTTAGAGAGGGTGTTCCATGGCTGATGTTCAGTATGGCCATATGGGTCATTAAATATTGAAAATCTTTCCTTCTAATATGGTTATGGCATTGCTGAGGCCCCATATCCCCCAACTACCCAGGCTACCACACCCTGCCCCTAGGCCCCTGGGCATGCTCAGGATCTAGCAGTTAAAGGGTTTCCCTGGCATGGTTGTACTCTCGAGACCTCGCCCCAGTCTTTCTGCTGGCATCGGCCATCGGACCAGAAGCATCCATGCCGAGCCGGCTGTTACATCATTTGAGTTGCTCCCTTAGCCCCAGCGCTAGACCCAGCAACCGAGCCCTCGGCTACTGCTGCCACATCCCTTGTCCTGCTTTGGATCCTTTGGTGAGGCTGAAGATACAAGGGAACTAGCCTGGGCCCCAGGCTAGGGTAGGAGAGGCGGTAGACAGGAGTGGGGACCAAGCAGGCGTGCCCACTCTCCCTGGAGCCCTGGCAAACACACGGGGGAGCTACAGGTCCATTTCCTGCTCAGCTGGGTTGGGGAGAGACCAGGATACAGCCCGACCCGGGAGGGAAACCCAGCCTCCCTGACTGGGTCAGGCCCTTTTAAGTTTATTGCTGCTGAGGGCTCTCCGGTCTTGACCTTATATGGTTAAAAAGCCACGAGACAGGGCCTAGAGAAGGGCGCTGAAGGCAATGGGAACTGAACCTGCCCCCACCCTGAAGCCTGAACTCATATTTAACAGCCGCTTACATTTTCCTCCTTAAAAGGAGCCCCAGTTGCCCTGGTCAGTCCTGCTGGCCCCCACTCCGCGCAGCTCCCTGGCTGTTCTGTCCCCAGCCCAGGCTCTGCGACAGCGACCTGCAACTTGGGAGCCTCCAACCTGCAATCAGACTTTCCCTGGTCCCAAATGCCCCTTCTCAGGAACCCACCTCTGTGACCCCGGCCCTCTGCAGGAGCCCAGGCCTCCTCCCCAGCTGCTCCTCCCATTTCCAAAGAAATCATGCTCTAGGCGCTCTTCTCCCCTGCCCATTCTCTTGGGCTCCACCCATCCTCCAGAATCCATCGGTTCCAGGCAAGGGACAAGGAGGGAGCAAGGGTGGAAGATGGGGGGAAAGGCAAGATCTGGGCCCTGGGCTTCTGGAGAAGAACAAAGCAGCACCCCACCATTACCTCAGGGGGTTACTGGAGAGGTATTTTTTCTTCCCCCATCTAAGGAATCTGTTTTACTTCCCAGTGGTTGAAACTGACTGGAGAAGAAGAGAGAGACAGGAGTCATTTGTTTCTGCTTCAGGGAGCATTTCCTGGCACATCCTGCAGAGGGGAGAGCTTAGGTTTCAATTCAGGGGGTTTGGCTTCCACTCCTGGCTCAGTCAGTTGCCAGCTGTGAGATGCTGGGCAAGGCTCTTAGCTTCTCTAGGATTGAACTCTCTCATAAACTCAGAATACTTCTCTTTCAGGGCTGCTGAGATACCCAAGTAAGATAACATGATCTCAACGCCCGGCCCTGTTGGCACACAGAAAACACGGCATGACGTGAGGGCCCGTCTGCACCGACGCAGAGCCCTGCCTCACAGCGGACAGCACGGCTGGAGGTGCAGCCGGCGCTGGGCTCGCCAGGCCGCCACGTGCTCCATTCCATGGGCTGCGCAGATGTGCCAGCCATGGTGTCTCCAGTCCGGGTCAGGAACAAGCTCCATTCTGTAGGGGCCTGTGCTTTCCTCTAGACTAGAACCCCAGAGAACCAGGGGTAGCCCATTTATTTTACCATGTTGGTCCAAAGGCTTCTGGTGAGCTGGGGGTGGCATTTCTGACTGGGGCGGGAGCAGTCTGCACCGAAGTTGGACAGATCCACTTTGCTACCCTGAAAGACAGAAACATGCTCCAGACCCGGCCAGTCCCGAGGCGAGAGGGACCGAGGCTGGCTGACCTGACCCCCGGGACGGACCACTCGACACCTCCTCCCTGTGGGGGTGCTTGCAGTCACTGGTCACTCACAAGGCCTGTTCACTTCAAGAGAGTGGCCCCAAGCCCCTACTTTCTTTCCCATCCCACAATTCCCCTTATTTAGTTTAAAAAACTGCCAAATTTATTTTTAGACACATTTGTGTAATGCCCCAGCCTATGTCACGGTGCGGGAACGATCCTAGTCCCTGAGGAAGATGTGGCCGGTCAGCGGGGAACAGCTGCTTCCCAGCCTTGGGCCAGCGGGTGGGGGCGGTGTGGTCAGACCTGGGCAGAGCTGACACCCGGGGAGCATGCCGCCTACGTGGGTCTTCTCCTGGACTGTCCAGGGCTTCTGTTCCCAGCTCTCTCAGAGACAAGCCCCTCGGCATGGAGGCCCAGGTGGACAGGACCGAGCGCCCGCCCGGCGCCCTCAGAGCTCTTCTGCTAAGAGGGGCAGTGTCAGGCAGCGTGGCGAGGGTGGGACAGAGGTCCAGGCCCTCTTTGATAACTGCAGACTCGTGTGAGTGCAGAAAGGGAGTGATCTGGAGATGGACTGGACCAAATCTCGCCTTCCGGTTCCTCCTATGTGATCTTAGGGAGGAGACTGCCCATGGCCAAGCCTCTGTTATAAGGGGGTGACACCATCACCTCGAAAGGAAGCTGTGGAGATTTTGTTATGTGTGGAGAGCCTGTGTCTGGCACATTGTAGGTGCTCAATAAAATGGACACTGTTCTCAGCAGAAAGGGGGCCTTCCCACCCCAGACTGCCTCTGGGGATGCAGCTTGCTGTTTGAGGGGGCTGTGACCCCCCCCAGACCAGCATCTGGAAAACCTCCTGTGTCTTCCCTACTTTATTCGCTCTCTCACGGAAGCATGTGGTATTGCTGCTGTGGCCTTCCTCCTCTCAGGGGCCCGTGTCAGGCTGTTCTTCCGGAGCCCTGGCGGGGAGTGTGGGGGCTTACCACCCTGAGGCGGGCAGGACGTGGCTGAAGAAGGGCTGCAGCACTGCAGCAAAGTCTGGGTGACTGAGGCGGCCTGACTCCACAGCGTGCGCAGGCTGTTCTGGGGACACCCGCATGGGGGCTTCAGCACAGGCCCAGGCAGCCTGGGCGCCCAGTGCGGGGAGGGGGACAGCAGTCCTGTCCCCATGTCCTGCCACGGGGGGCTGACTGAGCCCTTCCCCTGAGAACATAAATGCACTCCACTGCAAATCTCTTTCCAGAGAGTGTGAAACTGGTTGGGTCGCCCTTTGGTTTTGGTTTTAAGTTGACTATAAGCTCTGAAGGGCCAGCTAGGAAGTCCTACAGGGAACAAAAACTGAGAAGATTTTCTAGAAGGGCCCCAGGTCCAGGACCTGCTGCTCCTACTTGAAGCTGCCTGTTTCGGAGGAGGGGGTGGCAGGGGGCTGCTGGGGGACGGGGGAGCGAAGGATGGTCCCATAGGGTCTCTAGAGCTATTGCCCTCTTCAGGCTAAGCGTGAGGTTAAGACACCAGGGCTTGGCACCTGGATTCCTCTGGGATGACCCACCTGAGGCGCCGGAGACACCTCAGCCAGATGGGAGAGAGAGGGGCCTGGAACGGTGATGTCATCCTCACACCCTGAGCAGCTTCCCTCCCCCGGGAGTCTCCCCTAGGAAACGGCTGGTGTGTTAACGCGGGCGGGGGGCAGCGAGCAATGGCACCCTTCTTAGTCTCCCCTGATAGGATTCAGAAATGGCCACGCAACCGCGCCGCTCTTTGGAGCTCTTCTCCGGGGTCAGACGCAGTGACATAAATGGCTGCACGGAAAGAGGGAGGCAAGAGGAGCCAGAGACCACGCTCTGGTCAGGGCTGGTTCTGCTGCAGGGGGTTTGGGGAGCCTCGGGGGTGAGCGTGGGGTGTCACTGGAAGCCTGGCGCAGGAGCACATTTGCCCTGGGGCTCTGGCCTGGCGTGGGGACTGGAAGGAGTCCCAAAGGTGCGGGGGCGAACCCCTCCCATTCACAGACGACAGCGCTGGACATTCACTGCACAGGGCCTGCAGCGAATCCCGCTGAGCGAATGGACTCGGGCAGCGAGCGCTCAGCGCTCAATTTAAAAATTAAAATAAAAATGCTCATCAGTGTCTCTGGTGCCCCTTGGTTCACACTAGGGTGTCCCTGTGTCCCCCTTTGTTTTATGGTGAATTATTTCACACCCAAAAACACAATGGTAAAAGCAACATCCCTAAAGCAGTGAGGATGGTGTCTGGTGACAGTAAACTCTTAGCAGCGTTTGTCCAAGAAATGGATGGACATATAAGGTATGAACTATAAAACAAACACCCCTGTACCTTTCACCCCGTTGAAGAACCACAACACTCTCAATCTGAAGCCCCTGGGTCCTGCCCCAATTCCCATCTTCCTCCACCAAGGAGACTCAGTTGTATGGCTCCTCTCCTTGCTCAGCTGTAAACATCCCCATAGGGTCGCCCCTTCTCATCTGTGTGTGTTCCTCTCAAACACCAGCCCTGTCCCAGCCCTGACCTCTCCTCCTACAGCTCAATTATATCACAGAGGGTCCGTTGGGCACCCCAAGGCTGGGTGAGGGATCCATGGCTCTGCCCTTCAGAAAGCAGTAGGCCAGGCACAGACCCTATGATAGATTTGCGCCCAGCAGCAGCGCAAGTTACAAAGATCCCGAGGAATGACCATTGTGTGAGCAGCTCGGGGAGTGCTTCTTGGGGGCAGCAGCCCCTGCCCACCTGGCCTTCTTCCAGCCTAAGATCCTTCCAGGCTGACTCCAAACGGAATGAGGCTTCCCTGGGGGCGGGGCCCAACTCTGGAAGGGCAGGAACCCATGCCCTTGGCTCTCTCCTTCAGGGAAGGGAGATTTCCATGATTCTTCCTTGTCTACTTTTACCCCTCCTCCCCCACGCTTGAGTTTTGTCCAGATTGAGGGAACCTCCCACCCACCTTTTCACGCAGGGAGTCCAAGGCTTCATGGAGATGGGTCAAAAATTTGGCTGTAGAATACTCCTTCTGGGAAGCGACGGGAGGGAGAGAGAGGAGACACTGGTTAGAGCGAGAGGGTTAGGGCGAGAGGGCAGTTGTAGGTCTTCCTCTGGCTCCAAGGAACGAACTCTCTGGTGTCGAGCTGTGACCAGCTCAGGGCGGAATCCGAGATGACCGGCGCCCCACTGGCTGCTGTCAAAGCTGGGCCAGCCGGAAGGCGAGGCTCTGCCCCCGGAGCTTTATGTCAGTAGCAGAAGGTCGAGTCCTCCTTCTTGCTGCTTGCATCTGAGTGTCTTTTGTTTCTGAATCCTGGGGCCGTTAGAGAGGGGACTAGAACACCATGGACCTGCCACCTGTGACCTCACCCCACCTGAGATACAGAGGAGGAGCCAGAAACCTGATGGTGGGGAAAAAGTGTGTGTGCAGGCTTGCACGTGTGCATGGTTGTGAATTGTGCTTGTGCCTGTTGACATACAGTTGTAGCCGGACAGTCACCGGGCTGGTTCTAGGGACGGTTCTCAAAGAGAAGCTCCAAGGCCTAAGATCAACGCCAGGAGCAGAAGGTCTGGTGCCAGCCTCATTACCGGATTCTTGCAGAAGTCACATAAATCACTGGCTCCAACATCGCCCTGACGACCTTCCAGCTTCCATTAGGCTCGACTCTCTAAACAGAAGGAAGAAAATAGATGATTGCCAACAAACAAATGAACAAACCATCACAGCTCTAGGAAATCCATTTTTTTTTGCCCACTTGAAATAATAGAATTGAATCTCAGACTTGCAGGAAATGGAGAGAATTATTTATAGACCACAGAATCTGAGCATCAGGAGGGACTTCAAGGTCATTGTGACCAGCCACAAACCTCCTCCCCACTGACAATCTCCTTCAAGGGCTGCCCCCAGGACTGCCCTACCACTGCTTGGATGCCTCTGGCGACGGGGGACTTACTGCTTCTCACAGCAGACCATTCCATCTGCAGACAACGTTAGGGGGTTAGAAAATCAGTGTTTAAAAATAAACACATAAATCTGACTACTTTGTCAGTTTTCACCTTCTGTACCAGAGCCTGAACTTGATCCTTTAAATCCCTGAGGAGGAGAGGAAATCAGTCTTGTTCATGAATGGTACCCAGAGTTGTCCTCTTAATGGGCCTGCACTGGAGTTTTCTAAGGTGTTATCCCTACCACATGAGCTAGCAGAGACCCTGACTCAGGGACGAGGAGTGACTTGCCTGTTCTGGAGTTATTACCACAAATGACCCTCTGAAATCCAGTCATGTGTATGTCCTAAAGTTGGAGTCAAGGGTTGTCTACCTGTTGCTCATTTACTCTTCTCTAGGACTCCACATGCAAACTGTCTTTTAGGATTCCCTGCTAGGAAACCATTTCCTTTGAAGGACTGACTGATACAGATTCTGAAATTAGACATATGAAAGTTTTTACATGCTTTCCCTTTTCACCCTGGCTGCCAGGAAGCTGGGTTTGATGATTCAGGAACAATGACCACACACAAAAAAACAAAAAACAAAAACCTTACACTGACAGTTTCCTTCTCTCCCCCACCCCCTATCTCCATGCCCTGCAGTGGCTGTGATTTTTCTCTTACATATATTATTTTTTGTAAATTTATCTAAATGCTAGAGGTGGGGAATAAATATACTGTTCATATGTCTGGGTTTGTAATTTCTGGAAGGACTAGATCTTGGGCAGCCAAGCTCCCCATTAGTTCAGGACCCGTTATAGGCCTGGGTGAGATGAATTCACAGTCCCCACCTGTCCCCAGATGTCTGTATCACCAAGAAAGCTCTTCCCAGGCTGGGTGCACAGGTCTGGGGGCCGTACCCAGGCCGGAGTATGTGCCTGAGGTTCAGACGCTGGCCCAGGAGCTACATGGGGCAAGGACATGCAGGCCTTCGGGGCTCTCAGGAGCAGGGGTGGGCTCCTTGGGACATCCTCCTGAGAGGCCGGGCAGTTCTGTTTCGGCTGCCTCTGGCATCTCAGTTTCGTTTGTTAGCTCTGTGACAGGCTGGGGACAGGGCTCTGGGGAGCCCAGAGCCCCGCGGCTGGAGACCCGCCTGCCCCCCCACTTGCTCAGCAATCCTCTTTCGGGAGAACTGCTGTTCATGGGACTCGCAGAGAGTGTCTCTTTAGCACCATTGTGCAGTGGTTAAGTTTGAAAAGTCAGAGGTTGGTCTGTCAATCAAATCATTAGAACTTGCTGCACAGAAAGCAGAAGTTGAAGCTCTAGGGGCTCGCTCCTCTCCAAGCTCCAGTCACTCCCGCCCCTGGCCACCGCCTCAGTCCCAGGCCGCCAGGGCAGAGCAGCGTGAGGCTCCCAGTTCACTACTGTCACCTTTAAGGGGTCATTGTGGCTCCCGCTCCCGACCCCTGGGCCCTGCTCCCCAAGTGCCATCCTTAGCCAGTGCTCTAGGAACAGCTGATGGAAGAGGCGTTTTGGCTATTGATATTGTCTTTGCCCACCAGGAAGCCTATGAGATTTTTGTTGAACTTCTGGAAGATATCTGGAAAAGGAGGGGTGAACAGGACACAGAGAACTCAGGAAGGCAGCGCAGGGCATCTGTAGGGTCCCCACACTGGGCTACATGAACACCCTATCAGGCCAGGGAGGGGCAGGCCAGGGGCAATAGGGAGGAGGAGGATGTGCCAGGCTGGAACTGGGGTCTCTGAACTGAAAAGACTCAGTGACAGGATGGGCCAAGGTAGCAAGAAAAGCTTCTCAATTTTGCCTTATTATTTTTTTTTAATTTACAGTTCACAATGGAGCTAATACTTATTATTTCATTTGTTTGTCTTGGCACCCTCTGAGCCACTTGAAGAATCAGAAGGTTTGGGAACTTGCCTAAGTTACCTGGTTAAGCACACAGATGGGCCAAGGTTTGAACCCAGGTGTCCAGCTCCAGCGCTCATTCCACTCTTCAGCTGCCTGTCCTTGGGCCTTTCCTAATTCAAGGGTAGATGTTTTTCCCTCCGTTTTTTAGCTAAAAGGCACTGTCAGGAAATGGGGCGGGAGACGGTAGGGGCGTGTGTCATACGGAAGGGAGAGACTGACTCAGGTCCCTGGTGATTACTTACTGGTCAAGGTGCTCACGTTCCCCAGGCAGCCGTCTCCTCCTGCACTGTAGGGAGAGAGAGCCAGAGTCTGTGAACCCTACACTTTACAAGGGAGAGCCCCAGTGCCAGGAGTGCCAGTCAGATGGGCCAGACCCATCTTTTCAAGGGATTCTGAGAAAATTTTAATTCCCCAGTGGGTTGGCTTGTCCTAAATCCAGGATTTGGAGGCCAAAGAGAGCTGTTTCTTCCCTCCACCAAATCAGGAGGGAGGGCAAGTGACTGGGAATATACACTCACCTCTCCCAGCAAGCTGACGAGTAAGTGTGACTACCTCCACTTGACAGAGTAAATGTCTTACCAAGGTACCTATGGGTTAAATTCCAAAGGAAACGAAAAGCCATAAAGGTCACCCCAAACCAGTCTGAGCCGGAAAACCCCTAGAAGATGGATAGCCTCACCTCCGCCCAGTGATCAGGGAGATGCCACTGGAAGGTGCAGAGGCCTTTTCCTGCCACCAACGCCTCATCTGCTTTCATCTGAGCTAATCTGGATCTGTGGCCCTCAAGCTGACCTCAAGTCACGTGGGAGGCAAGAAGAGAAGCATTTCTATTTCAAAGAAATTGAAAGTTCAGATGTACTGTGTTTATTGTTATTTTTCCTCTGTACCTCCCTCCTCAACCCCAGCATATTATTCTAGGCTGACAGATTTTGAGAACACAGAGTTAGCATCTGGGCCGTCAGTAGAAACTTCCAAAGGACAGGTCACCAAAGTTATGACTGTTTCTCAAAGAATGTCTGGAATGACGTTGTCCTTCAAAGAATGCTTGGAATGAATTTGTCTGTTCAACACCAGTGTGGTCTAAGGCTCATGTCAAAGGCGAGGCAAGCAGGCCCGGAAGGCAGAGAGAAAACAGTAAGACCTGCCCTGCCACAGCACTCCTTATCTCGCTCCCTCTTTTCAGCAGGTGTTGGAACCTAGCTGGGCTGATGGCCGGGCATCTCTTTGAACTTTTGCATGAAGCTACTGTTTTAGTTGTTTTTTGAACATCCTTTCCTTGGGCTAGAGATATTTAGTCAGGATACTTTATGCTTGAACGGACATTTCAAATCTAAACACCTTCTCCAGTCACTCTGCCCTCCTTTTTTGCCCCGTCAGAAAACATAAACAGAGACATACATATATACCCACACATCCAGTACCTTCTCTTGTAATTTCTTACCTAAAAAGACATTTTTGTTCTAAAACAAATGTGGTGACTGATCGAGACCAACATCTACAGGAATCTCTCTGTGCCCATTCTGGAGCGAATGTTTCCAGGAGAAAATAGAGAATTGTATAAACATGGAGGAACGTGTCTGAGCCCTCATTTTGACCAAAACTATGTGAAACATGAGATAAAACCATCTAAACAGTCCACGTGAGACCTTCAGAGTCATGTAATTTATATCACACCACGAGTTCAGTGGTTGGACAACCTGTTGTTACCTAAGTGCCAAAGGAAACAAACTCAGAGCAGATGCTCAGTAACATTTGTTGAAGGCGTTCCAATAACATGAGATTGAGCTTCTTGGTAATAGGACAAAGAAATGTGGGGTTTTTTTGTAAGTGAATCTGATTTGGGTCCTTTGAATGATACCGGACAAGCAAACTTATTTCAGTGCGGGGAAAGGCAGAGCTCTAGAGCCCCCTGTGCCTGCCACAGTCGGCCAGCCGAGCTGGGAGCTCCCACCGCTTATGCTTCTCACAGCTCAAGCAGCTTGGAAATACAGCCAGGTCCCTTCTGCAGGTCCTGCTAACAGCTCCCACCTCCCATGAATTCTGGGTCTAAGTCCCCTCCATCCAACTCCATGAGGTCCACTTTCTGTTTTCTTGGAGGAAGAGGTTCAAATTGTGCTCTTAATTTAACCTAAGCCTATTCATTGTCTAGTATTTCCAATCTAGAGTCTTGAACAGCTTCAGAAAATTGTTCTTCTCAGACCAGTCTACCACACGGACATTTCCTAAAGGATGCCAACATTGTGAACAAAGAGTGAGTTCTGGGATTTCAGGGAAACACTGGAAGAAACAGATGCAATTTAAATAGAGTTCTTCTTGTAGGGCTTCTTAACATGCTAACATCACATGAATTCCCCTGAGGAATAATAAAGCAGGAAGTGTTTCCCCAAAATTACAAATGCTTTTCCCTTCTTTAGGAATGTGATTGGACCAGAGTTCCATGGAACATACTTTGGAAAACATTAGTCACTGTTCTGCCAATGTCAAAGTGTCGATCAGACACGACCCACAGCCTTTGCCTTCAACACAGGTGGATCTTGGGGCAAGTATTTGAAATATTTAGAACAGGTAAAGGGCTTCAAGGGAAGCAGCCAGCTGGGAGATTGAAAGATGAGGCCTTACTCAACCTCACTTCTAGGAAAAAACAGAGCAATGGCTGATGTTTTCCACTGCTTCAGCGAGAAACATTTAGCAAAAGATCAGATCACCTGTTTGCATCTGAATTTCAGGAATTGAGTATTGTCAAGTCTCTTCCCCAGACAGCAAGCCAGGCGGCTTATCTGCCATCTGTTGTCTGACTTGTCTCCTGTATCTTCCACTTTCCCTCTCTATGAGCAGAGGCCATCGCCTTTAGCTAAGGCTGAGGGCAGCAGTCACAACCTCAGGCAGCAGTCACAACCTCAGGCATTTTCTTTGTTGTAATCAGCCCTGTTCTCTCTTCCTTTTGGCTTCTCTTTTTCTCTCAGCCCCAGCACATTTGGGCAGAGTGGCCAGGAGGTCACAGGCCTTTCTGGCCAGAGTGTGTGGGGACCTGGGGAGCTGGGAGGCCTTCACCTCGGCTCTCAGGGAATGCAGCCAACACCCTGGATCCAGTCCCACGGAGGGTACAAGCTGGGTGAGGACCTCGTTCCTGTCCAGGAAGGTCTTTCTTTCTGGCACTTTCCTCCGGGTGGATCAGAGAAGACTGTGCCAGTCCCAACTGTCCCACGCTGTCCCTTCTCATTTTCTTGGAAGAAACATTTCATTTACATTCACTCTAACGGAGAGGGAGGGCCAGGCGGGCTTGCTTAGGTAGCCCAACTTCTCATTAGCGCTCTGCCCTCTCGTGGCTGACTGTGGTGTAGCTCCCCTCCAGGTAATGCATTCTGAGCAAATCTCCAAGGACCTGGAGGCATAAACAAGAACTGCACCAGGAATGAAAGAAACTTAAGAACACCCACATCCAACCACTGGCCTGACACAACTTGAGCTTTTCTGCTTTCGTCTTGCTCTGCGCTGTGGCGTTCTTCCTATCACGTTGT
This sequence comes from Scalopus aquaticus, assembly GCA_004024925.1. NCBI lineage: Eukaryota > Metazoa > Chordata > Mammalia > Eulipotyphla > Talpidae > Scalopus > Scalopus aquaticus. The sequence continues at coordinate 18,988 of PVIJ01006836.1, forward strand.
TGCCCTGTCAAGATGGCCCAGGGTCCTGCCTTCTCCATGAAGCCTTCCCATCCTTGCCAGCAAGGTCAATCAGCCCACTCCTCTCTTCCTGGAGTGCTCAGGTAGCTCTTATTTTTAAAAATGCTGGCCCACTGAGCGTGAGCATTTGCCGCTGCCCCCCCGCAACCCGCCCGCCTCATTGCCTGCCCGGTGCTGGCACAGGGGCCTCAGCAGGCCTGCGTGGGGTGTCTGCACACTGTGTAACTGGTAAAGGCAGAGGGGCGACTACAGACGGACACAGATAGATGTGCACAGTGAGATGCGGGAACAGCTCCACGAGCATGTTCACACACAAACAGGATGTCGAAGACTCAGAGAACGGGTGCTTTTCATGTTGGATTTGTTAATCCAGGAGTCTGACAAGAATCCTGGTTTTTCTTTCTCTGCACAATTAAAACAGAGTTTATCAACTGCAAATCATCCTCTCCGCCCACCAAATTATCATGTTTTACACAAATGTTTTCCTTCTGCAAGCCCCTTTCCAGATGTGGTGCTGGCTTTCAATGGACTTATGCACTTAGAGGAGACACCTCCCCACCTCCCCAAACCCTGGAGGTGAGCGCAGGTGCAGAGGGGACAAAGGTCAACATTACCTGAATGACAGCCCTCCATACTGTGTGGCAGAGTCACTTGCTTTGAATTCCACTGCCAGCCTTTGAAAAAAAATCCACAGGAAAACCAGCAAGTCAGAGAAAAGGGCGGCGTGTGGCCATCCCCAGGTACTCAGAGGGTGTGGACAGGGCGCTGGACAGGGAGCCAGCAGATCCTACCAACTGGGGTTGTGGGATACAACTTCCCCAAGTCTTAGCTGCCTGGGTGCTGAGCTGGGTTCCTGCCCCACCTATGCCACTGGCTTGTTCCCCGTCCACACTGGCTCAGTGGTGAAAATGGCTTTGGACACTCTAAAGGGCCTGCAGATGGATACTGTCATGTCATTCCCACCAGCATCGTGCCCCTAAGTGCTCTGTAAGCATGAAGATGAGGCCACAGACCCGAGTGGACTGCCATGGTCAGGCTTCTCAGAGCCTCACACTTCTCTTTCCCCGGGACAGTAAGGCAATCTCAAGGCCTTAAAAGTGCTGCCAGAAGGTGGTGACCTGCAGCAGGGAGACAGCCCTCTTTCTTGAAGAGTATCAGCCATAATTGTAGCATGCTTGCTGCTTTCCACGCCGATGCACAGAGGAAATAGATGTGAAGGTCTGAGCCGCTCGTAACGTGCTAATCCAAAGGGAAAAGCGCCCTCACACTGGTAGGCTTAGAAGACTTTTCAGTCCATTTTTGAGTCCAAATATGTCTGAGTCCTAACATAATTGTCAGGTGTTCGAAACCTCTACTACCTAAGACGATTTAGTTCAGTCTTGAGAAAGTGGCTGCAAAATCAAAGCACTACCAGGCTCTCAGGTGGACAGGGCCAGGAGGGAGGGGCTGAATAATGCAGTCGAGGACCCAGACCTGAGGCCCACCCAGCCGGCCCCCCCACCTGGTGCCCGAGAGTTCTTACGATTGGAGAGTCCCCCAGAGTGGCCACAACTTTGATGTCTGCCTTTCAGGAAATGCATTGGAGACTTTAAAAGCCTGGAAAGTAGACTTTAGAAACACCCATTAGAAGGATGTGCTTTTCACTCTACCTGCACTGGACGTACGAGAGGGATCACGTTTTCAAAATTACACTGTTTTGTCTTTGGCCAGCAGGTTCCAGCTAAACCAAGAGGAGGAAGATGTCAAGTGAGAAGGAGGGAGACGCCGGGATGCAGGGCTGGGGCGGGAGGGGGAAACGAGAGCTGTCACTGCTGCTCGGACAACCCCAGCCTGAGGGCTGGGCCTCTGAGGGCCCCCAAAAGTTTCTGGGTCATTTTTTATTATTATTAAATTCTTTTCTTACATCACTGTCCATTTTTGTGGAGTATTTGAGTTCTCCCCTCAGCTGTAGGCCCCCTACTTCTCCCACTGGGGTCATCTTTCCATCAGAGGGTGGGCGCCCCCCAGTGCCGTCCCCCGACCATGCTGTTCCAGAGGGCGCTGGCTGCGTGACCCTGAGCCTCCCTGCAGGTGTGGAAACAGTCAGGTGCAAAGGAAGCTCGGCCAGGTAAGCCCTGGCCACGGGGTGCAAAACGGGCGTGTTAGAGAGACGCCAGGACGCAAGGCTGCTCCCCGGCCCCGGGACCCCGCCGCCACTTTCTTTACCTGGCTCCTTGGCAAGACAAGTCTTTCAGATAATGCCGCGCCACCACCGAGAAGTTATCCATCGTGCCGAGTCGCCCGCTGTCCACCAGCTTGTGGGTTTGTCCTGCAGGAGGGGAAGGGCTCAGGTGGGCACGTCGCCTCCGCTCCGTCCTGTGCCGTCCCGTCTCTCCTCCGGAGAGTCAGACAGTCTGAACTTTCAGTGAAATCAGCGTGAGCAACATCTCAGCTGGTCAGGAGCCAACCAGCTACTTTCACTGAGCCTTTATTTCAGCTTCTGGCCCAGGCTCTGCGGCAGTTGCCTAGTCTGAGCTGGGTTGCAAGAAGGGGAGAGAAGGGAAAATCTCAGCATCAGCTTTACTGCTCTTTAAAAGCTGTTCTGGTAAAAGATGGGGTGGGAGGCAAATTTGATTGAATTTTGGGGGATAATCCGTACATGAACTTATTTCTGTCCTACATTGGGTTAGAAAAGCAACGGTGCACCTGCCACGCAGCTGGTGCCTACATGGACTGCCTGTGCAGGGGTGTGAGCGCCTGGCCGCCTCACCTCCTGGGAGTCACAGCAGAGTGGGTCCATCCGGCAGAGTGACAGAGCCGCTGCTTCCACAACTTCCACCTGGGCCCCCTTCTAGGATTAGTAACCCCATTTTTGGCTCTCTCTCCTACCAGGTCATTTCACTGCTTACCAGATTCCCCCTATTTGGGGTCAGGCCCCGACTGGAGAGAAGGCAGGCTCCCACGCCTGGGGACATTTGTGTGGTCACTTCGGGAGACTCAGGGTCAGCCAGAAAGTGAGCCCACCCCTGTGCTGGACAGTCCTCACCTTTGACCTCCCAGGGGAACCTCCTCCAGTTACAGAGGTTTGAGTAAGGCAGAAGAGGAGAAGGGAAGGAGCGAAGGCAGCCTTAGAAGAGAGGAGGAAGGGACAATATCACAGCCTGGCTGTGTGGCTTTCAGCCAGCTGCTTCCCTCCTCTCGCCCTCTGTTTGCTCCTCTGCCAATAAGGACACTCAGCAAGGCCTCGGCCATCCTTGAAGCCCCTCCCAGTGCTCCTGGTTACTCTGCGGATCAGTCACAGTGGCTCATGGTGGAAGCACGCACATTTGCTAGACAAGAAGTCCCGTTAGGGTGCCTGGCACACAGCGGCCATTAATAGTAATAATCATCTCCTGGAGAGTGACGCGAACCACAGCTTTGGCAGGAAGGGGGGGTTCAGAAGTTTCCCAGTGGGCCACGAGCCTTCCCAGAGCTGAGCTGTGAGCTTCTCCAGGACACTAGGTCAGGGTCTCGGCGCCAGCCTTGGGAACAGCCAGCACGCTGGGGAGGCCAGTGAAAGCAACTTCGGTGAACAGCTCATCTTGACTGCCCAGCATCTGCACCTACTTCCTGTATTTGAAAAACTCCACCGTATGAAGAACAGCCTGTGTCCTCCGGTAGAAAATGACAAAATGCTCACTTTCTCAATGCCCCTTGCAGCTAGGGCTGGGTACATGCGGGGCTCTGCAATCAGACCTCCCTGCCATGGCTTCAGGCTGGAAGATAGCAACAGAAAGATGAACAGGGCCTCCCCAGTGGCGCAGCGGTTAAGTGCTGCGCTGTGGAGCTGTCGGTAGCGGTGACGTGAGTTCGACGCCCGGCCGGGGAGAATCCCACATGGTGGGGCAGACCTCTCCTGCCTTGCCCGCTGCTCCCCTCAGCAGGTGTATTTCTGATCTGCCTGTTCTGCTCCCCTCTCTGCCTCTGGTGAACCCTCTCGCCGCCCCACACCTCTGGCCTGTACCCCAGCTTGTATGCATAAATAAAAAAAAAATGTGTGTTTTTGCAGCGACATGGATGGAATTAGAGGGAATCATACTCAGTGAAATAAGCCAGAAAGAAAAAGAAAAATATCGAATGGCTTCACTTATAACAGGACTATAGGGAGGCCGGGTGGGAGAGAGACACTCAGCGGTGGGGGTGGGGTGGGGGGAGGGGAGGATAAGGGCACAAAATGGAAGAGAGGAGAATACAAGGGACCATGGAGATGGATCACGGGTGAATTGGTGGTGGACTGCCCAAGGGGAATACAAAATGTAAAAGACATAAATAACAATAAAAAAAAAAAGAAAGATGAACAGCGGGGTCCGTTCTGCTCCCGGGGGCAGCTGCGTCCTGGAATAGCCGTGACAGCGCTGTCCGTGCATCTCCACCTGGACGAGCTCTTCAGTCTGATTTGACTCTTACAGGTTGGCCCCTAAAATTCCACAATTCCATAACTTCAAGGGCCTTGCCCTATGACCCTGGCTCACTGGCTTTTCCAGATATTCTGCTGAAATAATAAATCTGCGAAAATGAACCAGACTGCACAGGTTTTTGTTTCCCGGTCGGCTCTCAGGGCCATCGCCTCACTGACCAGCGCTCCCGCTGGGGGCCATGGACAGAGGCCTGCTCAGGGCAGGAGGAACCACGGCTGGGGCGTCACCCCGAGGTGGTAAGCAGAAGTTCATTCCCCTGAGCTCCTTGGCAGGTATGGCTGCCCCCAAAAGAGTCTACAGGGGAGTGGCTCTACTCCAGGGAGTCTGTGAACTTGAGGGATGGATCGACCCTGAAAACTATCTGCTGCCCACTCTACCAGGCCTGGAAGGTTACTGGGGTGGGGGGCTCTCTCTGCTTACCTGATACTGCTATTTCATGAGTGAGGAGAGCAAGTTCTGGGGAGTCATCCGCAGGCTTCACGGCAGGAACAGGCCCTGAAGACCAAAGCAAAGGGACGCCCCGCCTCACCAGTCACCTCTGGGGCGCGTGGTGCAGAAACACGGGCTTGAGGTCCAGAACACATTCCACTGGGCGCTCTCAGAAGTCTGTGCCATCGGGGCCTGGCTGGCTGGCCTACCCACTGTACCAGATGAAGGTGGAGGATTTCTGACTTGGCTTTGCTCATGGAAATGAGTCACTTACGAGCATCTGCAGGAGTGACTTCCATGGAGCTGTGCTGCCTTCTGACCATCTGAGGACAGGGAAGTGCTGAGAAGGGACACCTCCCCTTAAGTAGGAGTGACAACAATGGTAACACTGGCTGCCAAACACGGACTGTTTACTGAGCTGAGAGCTTTATGGGCATTCGCCTGTTGGAGCCTCTTCGTTATTCTAGAAGTTGTATTATCACTGTTCCCATTTTATAGATGAGAAAACTGAGGTTCAGTGTGGCTAGATGCTTTCTCACAGTCACGTGGACGCTGAGTGTGGGAGGCCGGACTTGAAATCCAGGCTGTCCGGGCGGAAGCTGAGCTCTCGGCGCCTAGTTAGATTACTTCTGTGCAGTCTGGTGCTCTGATCCGGCCGTCAGCTGACAGAGGGCGAGCTCTGGCTTGGGGGATGAGGTGATAATAGCTGTGGATGGCTCAAGGCAGACTGGGCACCAAGGACAGCACAAGCCCTGAGATAGCAGAGTGGACAAGCAGGAGTTCAGAGCCCTGGAGGGGCAGCAGGGCAAGGTGACTCTGCGTGTGCCCAGCCTGACAGTGACCTGGCCTTGCTGGATGTGAAGAATGAAGTTAGCAAAGGCCTATTCTGAACCTTTAGCTTTAATTAACTAGAAACCCTGCAGTGACTGGTAGCAAGAGAATTTTGGGTGAGCTGTTCTGGAATGGAAGGAATACACTGAACACCCCCACCCCCACCCAGTGACCCAGTGACTGGAGAAAGCGGGAGCCAGGGGGTGAGTCAGCAGCTGAAAATAGCACTCCTGACATCAACCACTTAATAGGTGTGTGTCATGCCGTGCCCGAACTCCCTCGGTCCAGCATCCTTAGGCCTCCCTAGGTGGGGGTAGGAGGCGTGGGGGTCGGGGGAAGGCTGTGTAGTCTGGGCCTCCCCTGAGGTTTGGCATGGATCTTCAGGGGAACAGCCAAGATACCCCTGGATTTGTAAGAGCAGATTTGGCCCTTGTGAATTATTCAGTCAGTCAGTCAGCAAACAATTGCTGAGTCCCTGTGCTAGCAGTGACTCAGTCAGGGCGGTGGGAGAGAGGGGGGTGAACAATTACCACATGATCTGCCTGGGGCTGTGGTAGGGGCCTGTGAAGAGAGAACTATAGAGCGGGTATGTGTGTGTGTATATGTGTGGTGTGGTGGTGTGTGTGTGTGTGGTGTATGTGGGGTGTGTGTGTGGAGTGTGTGGTGTGTGTGTGTGTGTGGTATGTGAGTGCATGTATATGTGTGGAACACAGTCACTGTGACAAGGGCTAATGGTCAGAGGAGAACTTACTGGAAGGAACGCTGTGGGAAATGCTGCTGTTCTGGTTACAAGGATGTTCCATTGTTGAGGGTCGTGGAGCTGTTACTGCCAGAGGTGGCGCCCTCTTGGCTTGGCTCTGGAGGCTGCTGATTCTGACGCGACTATCCTCTCTTCTCGAAGTGATAACCATCCGGCATTTGTGAACACCTAACCTGGAGCACCCACACTAAACAGACTCCCGCTGTCCTGGAAATGGGTGGGGAGGGCATGACGGGAAAGCTCTGGTCACACTTAAAAGCAGGTCGTAGCAGTGGCCTGATAACCTTATCCTGGTCCAAACCCGCCCACTCCACTCTTCAAGCTTTGCTCCTCCCTCCCTGGAGGGCTGAAGGGTGGCCTGCGTTGCCATGAACACAGAAGCTGGGTGGGGGTAATGCGCGCTTCTAGCACAGCTGAGGCTTGTACTGGGACGGCCCCTGGAATGGCCCCTCCATTAGGCCTTGTCAGGTTAGAAAATGGGGTGGTCTTGCCATGCCTTACACTTCTGCCCTGGGTCTTCTAACTGGCTAGAGTCACTTTCTGCTAAGGGTCCCAGGGTCTCTTTGGTGAGATGTTTCCATCTCACTTCATGAGCTGCAGTGGGCAGTGGCACGTCCTCTCCTTGTCCAGCTCCCTCAGGCCGATAATCTCCATTGTATTTACCAGGTTCACAAATGTTCGAGGAACCTGAGCAAGGGTAAGATCAGTCCCTGAGGGGCTCAAGGCGGGCAGCTCCAGGCTCTTTTGGGGCTGGGGCCAGTTCCTCCTGCGGAATATCAGGTCTACGGCCTGTGGTCGGGCCTGTCCACTCCCTCCTCCCTCCCACCTCCTTCCTGTTTGCTCCCCATGGACACCTACGTGTTTGGGCTACTGGGGCCATGGACTGGTGGTGTGGCCTGTGCTGGTCTCCAGGCCAAGGGGACCTGGGTGGGGGATCTTGAGGAGGAAACCAGAGCTGCCTTAGGTGAGGCCTGAGGCCAAGGAGGAGGGCTGTGGTTCTGCTGCCCAGAGGCCGCTCCGCCCAGACTCCATACCTCAGTGTGGAGATGTTCAGGGCATCGGATGTTGAACATGACATGTTCAGGAGAATGAAACTGCGCAGGAAATGTTTCTAACACCTCTTATCACCCAATCTCTCTGCAGATCAGGGCTACTTCCTCTCGAGCCCCCTCTTCCTGTATTTCAGTCAGGGTGGGCAACATAAAAACACGGAGACCTCCACCCCCACCCCACTATCCCAGGGCTAGGCATTGTTGTAACTCTTCTGCATGGAGTGGCAGAAGGTTCTGGACCCTTTTACTATCAAGTAACTGGAGGGCCTGGAAAGGCACATCACATTTCTGGGGTCCTCTAAAGTAGGGTGTTGGCGCAGACAAGTGCTCAGATCCTCTGCGGCCTGAACATCCTTTGGCCCCGTGAGCTGATCTCCTCGGCTTAGAGCCTCACGTGCCTGGGACCCACCTTCTGATCCAATTAGGTAAGAAGATGAGAGAAGGGAAGAGGGTCCGTGAAAGCCCCTCCCCCAAGCATACATACACATTTTAGGAGTCGTTTCTCCCGATCTCAATAAATGTGGTTTTAAAACTTTTTAAAAAGCTTAGTCAATGATGCTAGGAATAAAATGCTCCATATTCTTAGGTCGCTGATGGAAAAAAAAATGCTCTATTGGAAAATACTATCAACAAAATTTATGGAAAACAATAGAGGCAATGTTAGTATACTAAATATAAGAGGGCTTTACAAATCAATAGGAAAAAGATAACTACCGTAATAGAGAATGGCCAAAATATATAATTTAGGTGTTATTTTTAACAGGCAAAATTAAGAGTAATATGGGCCTCCCCGGTGGCGCAGCGGTTGAGCTCTGCGCTGTGGAGCTGTCGGCCGCGGCGACGTGAGTTCGACGCCCGGCCGGGGAGAATCCCGCATGGGGCGGCAGACCTCTCCTGCCTCGCCCGCTGCTCCCCTCAGCAGTGTAGTTCTGATCTGCCTGTTCTGCCCCCGACTCTGTCTCTGGTGAAACCTCTCGCCGCCCCCCGCCTCTGGCCTGTACCCCAGCTTGTATGTATAAATAAAAAATTTAAAAACAAAAAAAAAATTAAGAGTAATATAAGCTTAATTAAATATCCAAATCAATCAAATTTATTAAAATCGTTAATTGATGTTAAAAAACCCAGGCAAAATTAGAAGCTAAGTATCCAATTACTGGAAACTGGAAAGTAAATAATGGCCAATATCTATTATGGATTATGGTTTAGTTGCTAAGAATTATTTTACAGAACAGCGAACATTGACAAGGGAGTATCTTCCTAATGTATGCTTGAAATAAAGTGGTTAATCATTATTTTCAGAATGATATTATTTTTAAAAAACAATTTCTCCAAATTCACAGAAAAGCTACAGTGACATTTACCAAAATATTAACAACGGCATTTCTGGATGTTGCAATTACAGAGAATATTTTTTTCCTGTACTTTGATGTGTTTCACTTATGTATTACTTTTTCCTGGGGACCACCCTCTTACATTACTCGTAAAATGAAAACAAATTTTTAAAAGTCAGTTGATTTAAGGACCTCCCTGGTGGCACAGAGGCTAAAGTCTTAGTGCTACCAAGCTATCGCCAGCCACTGTGGCATGAGTTTGATCCCCGGCCAAGGAGCTTCCCACATGGCGCAGCAGACCTCTCCTGTCTCGCCTGCTGCTCCCCTCAGCAGGGTATTTCAGTAGATCCACCTGTTCTGCTCCCCACTCTGTCTCTGGTGAATCCTCTTACTTAGACACCTCTCGTCTACACCCCAGGTCTTTTATGCATAAACAAATAAAAAGAAATCTTTTTTTTTTAAATAAATTCAGTTGATTTGAAGTTGGAAGGGGCCCAGAGAGACCCAACAGAGGCAGAAGTAGCAAAGTTAAAAGCAGGCAGATGGAAACAATTCACAAAACAATTCACACCTGCTTGTAATGCTAATTCAGACTGCCTAGCATTTCAAACAACTGTCCATCTCTGGGCATATTCAACAGTTCTCTGCAGGGGATTCCTGCTTGGGAAGGAGATGAGTCTTCTTCCAGCTCAGAGATTCTGGGGTTCCAGGAAGAGACATGACACTCCCAAGGCAGAAGCCTGGCTCTTCCGTTTCCAGTAGCCCAGAAATTACTTGACTCTGAATCCTGCCTGCCTGCCTGCCTGCCTGCCTTGCGAGATGAGCTATGCCATACTAGTGAGTCACACCACGGACGGGAGTTGGGGAGGGAGGTCAGCAGTGGAGAAAGGCACTGACTTGAGATGATCCACAAAGATATGCCAGACTTTTCTAGATCATTGGGAAATCATCTTGGTCCTGATAGGAAATCTAATCAGGATCAATATCACAAGCCGCCCTGTGTCCTGTCCAATCTCTCCCTGGAGTGCACGCCCTCTCAAGCTCAGAGTTAACCCCAGGCGGCATGCAAGCCAGAGCACCAGCACCAAGCTGCACCACCCAGCAACCTGGGCTGGAAACTCTTCCCTTGTGGGGGTGGGGGGTGAGATGTCTTGAGATAAGGCCTGGAGACCTACCCGGTCATTGTAGAAAGCACAGAGGTCATTTCCTCCTATAAACAGGGTTATTATCTTCCAATCTTGAAAATCTATATTCTGAAATGAATAGGAGACGAACAAGTAAGTGCTTTGCTTCTGAGTGAAGTCAAGAAAACACAAAGATGCTGAACAAGCAGGGATGGCTCATTCCAGAGGGCTTAGTGAATGTGCATATTTTTAGTTCTTTGGTTTGAGGGTCCTGAGGTCATAGGTAAAGGCTGTCGGTGCTAAAATCATATATATGTATTTTGAAGGTGAATCTCTGGACTTCCATGTGCCTCTCTCCCGTCCACCGCTTACCTGTTCTCCATGGATTTCTTCTGCCCATTCCCTGTTCCAAGGAGTCATACCTTGAGTGAGCCCAGGTGGTGGCTTCCTCAGACTCACCTTGTCATTCCTCATCCGGGTTACCAGCTGCCTGGCCAGATCCTGTGGGCACACACAGGAAGGAGTTGCTTGAGAGGCAGAGACTGAATCTGAGAAGGGTGGGGGACTTAACAGAGAGAGCAGGAACCACACAGGTAGAAGGGTCTTGGGCAGACCTCCTGCAAGGAAGTTGGCCTGAAGTCCATGCCCTTGTCCAGAGCCCCTTTCTCATTCAGTCTCCACTGGGGACAGGGTGGGGGTGAGTGTGGGGAGCTGGGATTCCTCTTTGGAAAGGAGGGGCGCCAGCAGGATTGCTTTCTGACTGGCATATTGGGTTACATGCTTTTCCTTCTTTTCCCAGTAGGCATGGCTGGGCACGAGCCCATTTCCACAGGGGTCAACACCCCAGTTCCTGTGCTCTTAAGCTCACCTGGTAGAGTCAGACAGCCCAGGGTTCCCTGGGAATGGAACCTAATTCTCAATCCCAAAAGACTGCCAACATGGAGATAAGACCTGTATCTTAGGGGTCATCGGCGGCAGTAACTAAGGTGGACAAAGCAGTCCTGGAAAGTAAGAGCTGGTATTGGCGCCAGGCCCTCTGAGTTTGAATCCTGGTTCCACCAGTCCGCCTACTTGGACCTTGATGAAGTACTTAACTTTGCAAACTCTCAGATTTTTCTTTTGTAAGATGACTTGTTCATAGAGCTGTTGAGTGGCACATACACACACAAACATACAAACACACACATACATACATACACATACACAGCCCTGTCCTAGTCAGAGGGAGAATGTTTTCTTGGGGAAACATTCTAGCTCAAGAGTCCTATATATTGACATTTAGGGGTATCCCAGTGAAATATTCTGGTTTCATGTGACAGCACCCTACAGGGGTGCCCATGAAGACCTGAGAACTGCACATGGTGAACACCCACAAAAGAAATAGTAAGAGGGTGGTCCTCAGGAAAGGGGAGTGTCCCAGGACCCCACCCCCACCTCAAGCCAGAGAGATCCATGACGCCTATGACTACGGCTCCCAGAATGCCATCATCACCTAAGAAAGGATGCTGAGGACTGAGGGAGGAGTTAAGGAGTGGTTTTGGGACTTAAAAACTGGACCTGTGAGCTTGGAGGGGGGCTATTGTTCATGGTGTGGATTGCCAGAGTTTTTTTGAAGTGGGCCATGAGATTCCAGCTCAGCGGAACAGGTAGGACGCATTCACCAATTTTATTCTTTATCTTTTTTCTTTCCCTTTTTGTTAATAAACCCTTTTATTAATTTTATTGTGTGTGTCTGCAGTTGAGTCTTTTAAGTCCCTTTTAAGCGCACGGGCGAGAACCCAGACAGGCACCCCATTTATACCAGGGTTGCCCTGTAACAAAATGACCCACAAAATTATTTCTATCACTTTGTCTTCATCACCACTCAACTCCTTGGCACTGCACCTAGCAGGTAACCTCTTCCCTTTGACTATCAACGCAACTGGCCTGGCCTTGGTCACAGTAGACTAGGGTGGGGCGGGGACTTTAGGTAATCCAGTGAACCCCTTTGAGCCTCGGTTTTCCTGTCTGTAAATCTGAAGTTATCAGGGAAACTTTCTATGGACCAGAGGTTGTTTTTTTTTTTTTAAATTGATAATTAAATCTTTTACATTTTGTATTCCCCTTGGGTAACCCACCACCAATTCACCCGTGACCCATCTCTGTGGTCCCTTGTGTCCTTTTCTACTCCATTTTGTGCCCTTATCCTCCCCCTCCCTCGCTGAGTGTCTCTCTCTTATTTGGTTTCCCTATAGTCCTGTTATAAGTGAAACCATTCAATATTTTTCTCTTTCTTTCTGGCTTACTTCGCTGAGCATGATCCCTTCTAGTTTATGGACCAGAGTTTTGGAATGGTTATTTGGAAGAAAAATAGGATTAAGGAACAGGAAATACCTTCCCACTTATTTCTCCTAGAGTGAGTATGGAATTCACTCGTTCTCTGGCCAGGCAGCAAAACCAAAGGATTTCAGGATCTTGGAGAGAAAGAGAGTTGCAGGCCGGGGGCCCCGCCACTGGCATCTCCTGCACCTTGATACAGCACATCCTGAGCAGCCTGAGGCAACTCGTGTGCAGGCTGCAGCCTGCCAGGACTTCTGCATTCACATGGCACTGCCCTCACCCTGTGGGAGAGCCTCACGGGCAGCCCACTGCTTAGATGAGGCTAAGATGGGGGCAGGGTGGAGGGGGACACCAGGTCTCAGAATCAAGACTATCCCCTCCACACCCATTACAGAGGAAACCTGCAAATCCCAGAACCCCAAAAGATGGCCTAAAAAGCACATCTGAGAAAGGGACGGGGAAGCCACATGGAGAGAGCCCTAACAAGCACAGGGCTCAGAACTGGGACTCACGAGACTCTGATGACGCAAAGTCATTTGCTCAAAGCATGAACCTGACGCATCAGACTGAACTGTAACTAAAGCTGGGTGGGGCCGGGCTAGAAGCTGAGACACTGCACAGCGTGGTACCCCTCAAGAGTCAGCTGTGAGCCCTCATCCCCCTGCCCTGGACCAGGCCTCAGCCTTCAACCACACACCTGTCTAGACAAAGACCTCCCACCAGGTTCCCAGTTCACCTATGTGGTTCACCCCAAGGCTTGCCATATTTACCTGGATTTGGCTCCTGGCACAGCCTGGTTTAGAAAGGCTGAAGGGGAGTTTTCCTTCCCGGTGCCAATAGCGAATCCGCTCAGTTCATTGCTGAATTCTAGGATGATGTCTGGAAACACAAGGAAGAGACATACTTAGTAACTACCCCAAAGCAATTCTCCAGGTTCAACTTCCTTTGAGAGGTGCCAGCAGGTAATGGGGACACAGTGTAGCCTCCCCCCACAGCCCTGATTCTCGCTGTGTTCACGGATGGAAAGCAAACGGTGAGAGAGCTGGTGCTTAGCCACATGGGCAGTGTGCGCTGGCGCGCCACGACTTTTTGGTGGAGAAACAAACACTTCTCTCTTGCATTTTTCTTTATTTCTAAATGTATAATAGCTTTATGGCTATGTTAATTCACATATGCCATAAAATTTACTAGTCATTCAAGTACACAGTTTAATAGCTTCATCATGACAATCAACATTACACCATTTTCATCTCCCTCACCCCCCAAAATTTTTTTCGTATTCATTTTAGTCACTTCCCATTCTTTCCAAATCTGTGGCAACTACTGTCCTTTATAAACTTGCTGTTACTGGACACAGAGATGGAATCCCACATGTCTTTTCTGACTGACTTCCTTTATTTAATGTATTTTCAATGTTCACACATGTGGTGGTATGTTTTAGTAGTTCACACCTCTATTACCAAGTGATGTTCCATTGTATGGATATACTGCATTTTATTTATTCTTTCATGAGCAAATAGGCATTTTCTTTGTTCTTTTTTGCTATTATGAAAAACGTTTCTAGGGATACTGCATAAGCACATGACCAATGCACAGTTAGGTACAGATTTCTCTTAGGTGTCTCTTTGTAGGGGCAGAATTCCTGGATCATCTGGTAATGCTGTTTTAAGGAATTTACAAGCCATTTTCCAAAGCAGCTGCACAATTTTACTTTTCCATCAGCAGCATAGGAGGGTTTCAATCTCTAGACCCTCAGCAACCTTTGTTATTTGTGTTATTTATAACCATTCTAGAGGATGTAAGATGGTGTATGTATCTCATTGTGGTTTGATTTGCATTGATAGTTACAAATGTGGAGCATCTTTTCATGTGCTTCTTTGACCATTTGTGTAACTTCTTGAGGGAAATGTCTATTCAGGTTCTTTGTTTTTCATTGTGGTAAAATACACATTTTTTTATAGCTCTTGGGTCAACTTAGAAGGAAAGACAAGGAGTACCTGTGCCACAGACTGTACCTAAATTCAACAGGATCGGCAAATAGTAAAAACAAGATTGCAAATATGAAGTCCAGTTAGTTCTGCCTATACGGAAATTACGGCATCCCTATGATCAAAGTCTTGGTAACTTAAAGCTCTAATCAGTTTTTGCCTATACAGGTATATTATAAAGGGTGATCTATATGGAAAGTAAAAGAAAATGGAACCAATGAAATCCCTCTCAGGCAAAATTATTAGCTAGACGATTTTAAGAGAAAAAAAATTCAGTTTAAGCATTTATTGCATACTTACATATTTATCTGTGTCGTTTTAAGAGTATGCACTGTGATGGAGGAGAATAAAAAGATGAATAAGACAAAGTCCTTCAGAGAGGATAGTCAGGTTTTAAAAATTTTGACCTTTTGTGGTGAACTTAATGTAGGATAGGCAGATACTGATTTATAAGGATGCACTCCTGAAACTTATACAGTGCTATTAGAATGCAGTGTCACTTCAACAAAAAAGGATTTTAAAAATCATTCCAAGTAGGTCATTGGTGAAATAATTTAGAACACTGAGCCTCAAATATAGCGATTTCTGCACGGCCCCGCCTCTGCCTGCTGCAAAGGCCGGACTTGAGGGCCCCGGTATTTGCACAGAGCGGTGCCCCAGGCAGCCCAGGCCAGATCAGCGCCTCCCTGCTAGACGCTCTGCTCAGAATGACCGGAGGAAGAGATCAGTTTCCTTTCCTTCATTCTTGAACATTTCTTTCTTTTTTTTTTTTAAAGATTTATTTTTTTTTTTATTTATACACACAAGCTGGGGTACAGGCCAGAGGCGTGCGGCGGCGAGAAGGTTCACCAGAGACAGAGTGGGAAGAAGAACAGGCAGATCAGAAATACACTGCTGAAGGGAGCAGCGGGCGAGGCAGGAGAGGTCTGCCGCGCCATGTGGGATTCTCCCCAGCCGGGGGTCGAACTCGCGTCGCCGCTGCTGACAGCTCCACAGCGCAGTGCTTAACTGCTGTGCCACCGGGGAGACCCTTTTTCTTGAACATTTCTTAATCGAATTACAACAAAATTTTGCCTAAGCTCTATTTTCCTCTCCTACTTTCTTCCTTCTTTGAACAAATACAATCTCTCTTACAAAATCTGCGGCTCTTTCATCACTCTCAGGAAGCCCAACAGGAAATTGCCTCCGGGAAGCGGTCACCCCCTGGACCCACCGCTCCTTCTTGACTCCCCGTCTCCCGCCAAGCCCAAGGCCGCCGCCAGGGGGCGCTGCAGAAACGCTCAGGTGGCCGCTGAGCCGCCCAGCCTTCGCGCGGTTACGCATTGGGCAGGGTGACGAGGGCCTCGAGGTTCCTGTCTCTGCCCATACAGTACTGTGGGAACGAAAAAGAAAACGAAAGCTTCCACACGTGCCTGCCATAGCAGAGCACTTCAGATACCACCAACACAGCTTCCTCTTGAGAAACATCCCAGGCTTCAGTTTGCCCTTTCCTCCCTATTTAGTAAAAAGGCTGAAAAAAACCCCACAAATACAGCACCCCGTCTTTCCTCTCCACACAAACTGGCGCTCCAAACAAAAAACTGATTTAAAAGGCCATGACTAACTTTTTTGTTTTTTCAACCTTGAGCTTTTTACCTGGCAGGGGATCTCATCTACCCTCATCTTCCAAAGGGACCCCCACAGAGCGGCTGCACCCCTCCAGCCACTGCAGGCCTGTGCACATGATTATTCTCATTAAAAGCTCAGTTTAAAAAAAAAATTTTCCCTCATCTTTTTTTTCCCGTTTGGCTCGGGAAAGCCTGTTCTCAAAGGCTGTCTTTAAGAGAACAGCCCTCTCTCAAGCCACGCCCAGAGCGGACGGATTTCTAGGCATGAACATGCACAGCATTCCAGAGCTGACTGGATTCCTGCTCCACCACAGCCCCTCGGTTTCTGCCAAAGACACGTGACGTGCAGGAGCGTCAACACTCAGGTTCGAGCTCCCGCAGGGAAGCCAGAAGCCAGCTGAGCAATCACAAAAGCGGCTGTGTCATGCTCGGCACAAGCCACTGCTCACAGCACAGCGTGAAGCAGGAGGCTGCTCACCGCAGCTGTGACAGTCTGAACTTGACCTCGTCAGAGCAGAACCAGCCTGCAAGAAGCAGTACACGATGGGGCGATGTGCCAGCTTAGGGGCCAGGAACAATTTGCTCTACTTCTTGCTCTTTCAGCATCTGACTGTGTGACCTTGGACAGGTTACTTGCCTCTCTGCACTCTGCTTTGGCATCTATAAAACACAGATGCTTTAATAATGATACCGGCAACCATTTATACCTACTTAGTGTCAGGTACCATGCTGGGCATTTAGATTCTTGCCAGTCCTCACCACAGTGCTCAGGCAGCATTACTGCCCCAGCTTCAAAGCCAAGGAGACATGCTCAGAGAAGCTAAGTAACTTGCCTGTGGTTATACAGCACTGGGCAGCTGGAGCTCAGACACAGCTCTAGTTCCAGAGGCCACTGCCTCCCTCCTGAGGGTACTTCTCAGAGGAAAACATGGAAGGTGGAAAACTTTTCCAGCCCAAACATTTACGGTAGTTTCTCTCCCATACTTCTGTTAAGGTCTCAGGCTCCTGTTGGGGAATGTAATGGTTTGGGAAGCTCATAAGTGCCTTTTCTTGAGAATTGTTTTCTATGATATTCAGGGGTCAGCCCTGTCCTGCAATAAACAGGTCTTCAGAACCTGGCCATACCCTCACTCACCTCAAAACTCAGTCCTCAGACTAAGGATGTCCAGAGAGGAGGCCCCAGTAGCCGCCTGGAAGGGAACAGCGAGGGCGTGAGCGGCCCTGCCCGCCTGGCCGCCTCCAGCCCGCAGGTCCGTGTCTTGTCCCTGCTGGCCCTCCTGGACACTCTGGAAAATTCCGGGTCTTGGCAGTGCCACGTCTTGCTGTAACCCTGTCTCTTTAGAGGCGATGGAGAGCACTGCCCACAGCTTGGCCCGGGCCCGAGAAACCCTGCTGGGCAGGGTCAAGTGACACTCAGCTAGCAAAAGTGCTCTGAGACTTAGCTGACAGGGTCCATATTTTCAAAGGGACACATTTCAGGGTCCTGTTTTCCTCATTAAAAAAAAAAAGTTGGGAAACATCACAAAAGGCAACATATTGTCAACCTTTTCTAGTAATATAGCTCACATGTCTAATTAAAAAAATATTAAAATGAAGTGCCATATACCTACCTCTCAGCTGAAGAAAAGATTCCCTGAAGTCCTAAAAGTGGACACACTCTCCCGGCCCATGTCCTTTGCCTAAAGCAGTTATTTCTGAGCAGGGCTGTTCCAAGGTCACAGTGAAGACTGGCCCCCCAGGAGCCCAGGTTGGGGTGGGCCAGTGGGAGGTGCTGGCCTCCAGGGTGTGGTTCCCACTCTTTGGGGCTCATTTCTGCTGCCACCTGCCAGTTCCGTCACACTCAGGGCTGTCTCCCTGAGCATCTGCAAGGACAGCGGGGTTGGGGGTACGGGGGCTCAGCAGAGATGATAAGGGGCCACACCCAGCGGGAAGCACTGGGCCAGGCAGTGCTAAGGACCAGTCTGTCTGTCCAGGAAAGTTATGAGCAGTAGGGCCTTGGGATGAAGAGTCACTGAGGGTTGGCAGAGTCCCAGCAAGGGGTGGGATTCTGGGCTTTTGGGTCTGGTCCAGAACCTGCGAGGGTGAGGCTGCGTGCCCCTGTTTCACCTTGCTCAGTGTCACGTTCCTTAGTAAGTCTCAGGAGGGGCATAACTTCTTAGGGTGTCGTTGAGGGTGTCAAGTGAGATGATGTGAACAGCTCACAGACATGAAAGGTGTCAGCTGGTCTTTGGGGAAGATTCGGTGTGTGGCCCTCAATTCTACTGACCCAGAGAAGACCGGCTGAACTTGTCTGTAATGAGCTGGTAACAAATGAAGTTTGTGTCCAATCACCTGGCTCTCTAAGGGTCTGATTTTGCTTTTCACAGATAGCTCTGTGCAGGCCCAAGGGTGGGGGTGTCATCACAGAGCAGAGACGGGCCGGTATCGCTTTTAGTACCGCCATCTCTTCCACTGCCGCCCGGTCTCATTCCCCGTCAGTGCTTGCTGCGGCCTCGTCATTTCTTTCCAAGCACTAGATCTTTGGCAGCTCAACACCATGGGCGGCCCATCCAGTTCTGCCCCCCCACTGATGGGCTGGGTCACTTCACTTCCATCAGATGCACCCTCCACTTTGCAGTGTTGGGAGAGGAGTGATGAGGTTTGGATGGAGTGAGGAATGTCCATTCCATGGTAGGGGCAGGAGGTGGAGAGGGGCTGGGTGTCAGGACCAAAGATGTCAGCCATGAAGAGCCAGGAGTGACATCACTCTCCAGCTTCTCTTCTACCCTTTCTAAAAACAGTGGGAGTAACTCACCTGTCAGAGAGTCGCTCAGGGCTCCCATTACCTTGACGTCAGCAGGCTTCAGACTGTGAACTAAGAACACGAGCAGGAATGAGTGGAACACCAGGGTTCCGAGCTCCTTGAAAACAAATGATGCTCTTCCAGGGAAAGTCTGTTTTGAACAGCAAATCTGCTTGGACAAATATGTTAAAACTTGATGTTACCCTGGAGGGGCAACAACACTGCCTGACCGTTTGGGGCCTATGGTTCCAGGAGCTGAAGGTGGACCCAGCTTTAAAAGGGGAATCTGTTTGGTGAAACCTGATGCCATAAGGTGTCACCCTCAGGGTATGAAATAGGCCCTGGCAATGTGATTTGGGTGTGAGGAGGGAATTAAGATGGAGACTTAATTTTAAATCTGTTCTAGGATCTGTGATATTTGGGACAAAATATCAGCTTGCAAAAAAAAAAAAATCCACTCAGTTTCAAAGTGAAAAGGGAAATGGTTTTATACCAGCACATTTTTAAAATGAAGGTGAAATTCATATACCATAAAATTAATCACCTTAAAGTTGACAATTCAGTGGCATTTAATACAATAGAATACTGTGCAAATACTACCTCTATTTCATTCCAAACACCTTTTCATCACCTCTGAATCATTAACCAGTCGCTCCCATTCTTACCTCTCCCCCTGACAGCCACTAATCTGCTTTTTTGCCACTGGATTTACCTTGTCTCTGTTTCACGCAAATGTAATCACATGACTTGTGACCATTTGTACCTGACTTTTTTCACTTTATCTTGTATTTTCAAGATTCATCCACCTAACAGCCAGTACCAACACTTTGTTCCTTTTCGTGGCTGAATAATATTCTTCTGTATGGCTGAGCCACATTTTGTTTATCTATTCATCCACTGATGAACATTTGGGATCTTTTCATGTACATCTTTTCGTTACTGTGAATTATTCTGTTATACGCGAACATCCATGTACAAGTACTTAATAGAATGATTGTTTCCTACTATTTTAGGTATATTCTTAGGAGTGGAATTGGTGGGTCTTATAATCCTATGTTAGTTTTCTGAGGAACCATTAAAATGGTCTTCACAGTCGGACACTATTTTTTTATGTTGAATTTAAGCATAGATTGAAATTGCTATTGACTTACATCACAAATACTCAACACTAAGCCATGGCTGAATGTTCTGGAGGACCACATAGTGATCAGAAATGGAGGCTGCTCTACAAAAGCTGCCAAGCTAAGGAGACACATTCCTAGTGAGAAACATTCCTAGTTATAGTAATTCACAGGCTGAAAACCATTATGAGAGGCATAAAGTGATATGAAGTTCTGGAGTTGGAGGGATGATTTACCTCTAGCCGTGTGGGGAGGGTTGGGAAGGTGGGGGCATTCAGAGCAGGCTTCCGAGAGAAGATAGTGTTTGGACTAAAACTCAGGATATGATGCAGTAAGGATAAAGGAGAGCAGCATAAAGGAGGGGCACAGTTTGGTCAAGCACGAGATGTCTATAAAGCAGCAGTTGCTCCATTTTGCTTATGTGAGGGGATATTAAGGCCAATACAAAGTAACACTGGAAGGAAGGTCAGAGGCACAGGCCTTTGTGCCTGGTGACAAGTGTGTATATTGCTATTATCACCTGCATATACACACCTGTACTGGATACATACCTACCCCCTTACCTCAGCTACATATGAAAGTGAATCCAAGTGCATTTTGGACACTACCCCAAAACTCCTTAGGCCATAAATAGCTCTGGGCCTTCAAATTGCAAGCTTACCTCCCACTGTCCCCCAACATCACCACCCCCACCACTGCCCCACCACTGTACCTCACTTCTATTCTCACCCTGACTTTGCCACAGCGACACCTGCTCTCAGATGTGTCTCCAGTGGTGTAAGGCTGCAATGGAGACCGCTCCTCGAGCTGTAGACCACTGCTGCTGTCAGTAGCGTTCATGTCTGGGAAGGAGGCTCTTGCAGAGTTTGTGCCCAGAGAGGCTAGCCCCCAGGGGAAGAAGCCCAGCAGTTCTTTCAGTGGGCCTTTGCTTAAGATGAATAAACTTGTCTGCAAGGACGTTTCTCAACAAAGTCATTCTACAACACGTGCAGTGAAACAGAGAACGAGCTGCTTTTGACACGGCTGGCCCATGTGACCCGTCCGCAGTCAAGACACAGCCACGTCGTGACTGCTGCGCAGGAAAGCGGCACTCACACCAGGGGACGCCACTCAAAGGGGTCTGCAGGCCTGGGTCCTCCCGTGAAGACATCTCGTCCACCTGACTTTCTGGCTGTCTACACAAGGGGAACTGCTGCTCCTACTGAGAATCTGCTCTCATCAGAAAAGCAAAAGTCCCTGCTTCTTCCTAGGACAGCATACAAATGAACACATACATAGTCGTGAAATGTGTATGTGCAAAATATATAGATTATTGGTCCTCAAATCTGAGCATGCACCAGAATCATCTGGAGAGCTCATTAAAACACAGATGCTTGCCCCCACCCCGCCCTCACGGTTTCTGATTTAGTAGGTCTGGGGTGGGCCCAAGGATATGTGCTTAGAAGAACAATATGAAATCATAAAACCAGCTGTGCGCATTAGCAACATACACGGGCTGAGCCTGACAACTTAAAAATGACCTCTCCTCAAAGAAATCAGGCTGTGGGGGAGAAAAAGGCAACAAAATGGAAAATAAGGCCTCCTCCCCTCAAACTCTAGAAGGTTTATTTTAAATCCTGGTAATGACAGTCGTCACCATATTCTCATTGCCAGAATGTGTATTACAGTGAATTCTGGGAACACTAGCTGGTGGGCGGGGGTTAGGGGAAATCGCAGGGGCTGGTGAAATGTAGGAGAGATGACTAGGTTTCCTTCAAAGCATATTAAAGTCTGCTCAAGAGGCAGGTGAAATCTGCCGTTCCTGTCTCCTAAGTTTGTAGGAGACAGAGGACACACACACGTACTCCCGTGGATGTCTACAGCTACGAGTGTGTAGATAAACTTTGGGCAGGGGGCGCGGGGGTGGTTTCTCCTATTCTGAAGGATTCCCTGGAAGAGCTACTACCCGGAGCTGCGGTGGGAGAAGCTGATGCTCTGGGGTGTCACTGAGACAGAGTCCAGCGCACTTGCTCGGGTCCCCATGCTGTGGGGCTTGACATGGGCTTTGTTAATATCATTATGGATGACGAAAGACAGAGTGGAGATCTAGCAACGCATCTTAGCCGTCGCTCTCCTTGGGGAAAGAATAGAGATATGATGAAATTCATATGGGCCGGCAAACTAAACATCCGGTATGAACTGTCCTCCGCCTTGAAAGAAATTGAAAAACGCAGATTTAACTAATCAAGATTTCTGCAGAGAAGGCCTCTCATCAGAAGGCCATCCAAACTGGATGAAACATCGTGAATAACAAGAAAACGGTGGGCAAGGGCAGAGATTAGGGAACCGCCCTCCTCCACTTGAAAAAGAACAAGGGAGAGACTTGGCACTCAGGGTTCTGTCTCGTGTAACCCAACAACTTAAACCAATTTTGCTTTGCTGTTCTGTGCGGTGTCTGGGAACGTTCTGTCCTGGGCTCTGACAGGGACGTGAACTATTTCTCTTTCCTGCTTGAAGGCAGATTTTGGGGAGAAAACATTCACCTCACGAAGGCTGAAAGTCAGGGTCCATGTCCTCCATCCACTCGACTACCATTGGGCTGGTGTAGAGCGTGGCCTGGCCTGCAGTTCAGGTCCCATAGATGATGAGAATGACATTACCATCATGCTTCAGCCACAGAGCAAACACACGCAGACATGCACCTGCAAATAGTTATTTCCACTGTCCGTGAAAAAACCTTTCAGGTGTCCCTCCGATGGTGGGAAATACCTGTCTTTTGGAGGTTGGCTGTATTTGGTGATTTCAGTTTCAGATGAGTTAAAAGTCACTTGACTCAAGTCGTATACCTGATGTGGGGACATCAGAGGGATTCGTGTCATAACCCTCAAGTTGTGCTCCCTCTACTTGCTGAAATGAGACACACAGAACAGTAAGAAGAAATAGCTCTTGCCACATAGGACACTGAATAAGAAATGAGACCTCTAGTTTGGAAAATACCATTTAACATTGAGACTTAATGTCAGTTTTTTAAGATTTCTCCCTCTCACTCAACATGCCCGAGGGTCTACAACATCCTTTCCAGAAGCTTCCATGCCTGTGCTCTCTTTGCTACTCTCTGGACCTTGGCCTATGTGTGGACGTTTGCTTTTCTTGCCTGGATACTGCAGTACCCACAGCATCACCACTTCCCATCTCGCAGGCTTCCTCTCCAGCCTTCTGAATCCACTCAACCAGGTCTCTCTCCCTCAGTGTAATATTTTTTTTAAAGATTTATTTATCTATACATACAAGCTAGGTGCAGGCCAGATGTGTGGGGTAGTGAGAGGGTTCACCAGAGTCAGAGTGGGGGAGCAGAATAGGCAGATTGACTGAAGTACACTGCTGAGGGGAGCAGCAGGCGAGGCAGGAGAGGTGTGCTGCGGCATGTGGGAATCTCCTTGGCCAGGCATTGAACTTACGCCACAGCTGCCAACAGCTCCACAGTGCTGTGCTGAACCCGTTGTGCCACCAGGAAAACCCATTCCTCAGTGTAATTTAACCATGTCACCCCCTTGCCAAAATTCCCAGTGAAAGCAGGTGGTGTCTTTGTATTGCTGTATCCCCAGAGTCTGGAATAGCGCACAGTCGATGCTTAACATTTCTTTGTTGAATAAATCTCTACTGTGTAAACATCAGCATAAAGTCCCACCCCTTAGCATGGTTTTAGAGTTACTCACAGATGGTGAACTCTTGGCCCAGCTGTTAGGCTCTCCACGTCTCTGCCCAAGCGCTCACTCCCACCTTCCCTTGCCCCTTTGCTGCCCTACACTTCCATCCAGCCAGCTCAGCCTCAGTCATCCTTCAAGGCTGAGGCCACGAGAACTCTTGCAAAGACTTCAATTCTCTATCAGCTTTTCTCCTGTGTTCCTACAACTTTCGTCGTAGTCCTTATTAGTGAGTACTTATTACTCACTGGAAAGAGCTCCTTGGAACAGCTATGTATTTTTTTATTGTTTTTTTTTTTAATCTTTATGCCTGATATTTGCCCATTCAAACATTTGGTCATTCAACAAATAGTGACTAGGTACCTGGACTGAGTCCCTGCCTTCAGTGAGCTTCCAGTCTACTTGCACACAGCAGGCAATCAATAACTTTGCCCTGTAGGAATGTCTCATCCCTTCTTATCAGGTGAAACGAATAGCAGCACCTGGACTCATGGCATGCCAGACAACTTCATGTATTTGTACTTCTTACAACTTAATAATAACTCTATGAGATTGGGACTGTGGCTGTCGGCGGTTCCCAGGTAAAACAAACAAGGCACAGAGAGGTTAAGTCTCTTGCCCACTGACACACAGCCAGTAAATGGAAGAGCCTGGCTTTGAACCCAGAGCCTTTTCTCTCACCTCCCTGTGCCATACTGCCTGTCAGGTGTATTCTCACTGGCACTACATTAGTCAGAGAGTGTGGGACGAGGTGACAGATCAAGTCTTTCACACTGTATTTCTGGTACCCGTGATAGGGCCCAGCCTTGGCCGCCTGGCTTACGCCTCACCCTCTTATACAACAGGGAGGCAGGGAGGTGCCAGGACCCAATTAGTTTCGACTCTCGACCTATATGGGTCCCTGGTCTTCGAGAATGAGGACACCAACCTTGCACTGTTTCTTGGTTCTTCCGAGGACGCAGGCTGCCCTCTCCAGCCTTCACGGCAAGAATCAGAAAAGACTCAGGAGACAAGCAACAAGCCAGACGTGGAGACACGCAGCTGGCCCCTGCGGGTGCACACCGACTCGAGGCCACTCGGTCACCACGCTGTCGGCGTCCAGACTTCCCCACCCCTCTCTATCTTTTCTTAACTTCCCCTTCAGATTAAAGGCTCTGCTGAGTTTCAGGGGACTTGTCAGATTTGGGGGGGGCCTGCAGAATCTTGTCTTACATCAAAACAAATGGGAATCAGGATGTGCTGAGCACCCCAAACACCCCATGAGCCCACAGGTGGCTGCGTGCTGAGGCTGTTACAAAGACCGGGCTGTCAGGCCATACAGGGCATCCTTCACCTTCCCAGACTGCCCATGGGTTCTGGGACATAAAGAGCCACGCAGAAGCTTCCGGAGACTCTGCAGGGGGCATGGACCCTGGTCATGCTGGTCCAGTCCCAGAAAACCTTTCCATACCTCCAGGGTCTCATTGAATGGTGGCAACCTGGGCAGGTAGTCACTGTGCGTGCAGTTGAACAGTAGGGGCACTCCTGCAGAGGAAAGTGATGTGTTGTTAATCATGGCCAAAAAATCTGTGCCCCCCCCCTCCAGTCACCAGGCTTTCTCATCCAGCAGTATCACTGGCTGATGTGCCACCCTTTAAATGCCATGAAAGCTCTTTCTGAGCACCTCTTGCTCTTTACCCAGAGACTCACACAACCAGGCGAAGGAACATATTTCTATCGAACAGAACTTAATTTGAAGCTTCCTGGCAATGAGAACAAAGAGGAAAACAGGGGAAATAATAGAATTCTTGTAGTCCAGTCACAAAAAAAATCTTACCAGTTCATTAAGGTCAGAAATTGACTGGCATTGAATTATAAAATTATAAAAGGATTTCCCATTTATGTTACTTTCTTGTTTGTTTCTTCAGTAACATTAATTCTACACCTGCTGCATGTCAGACACATAGCTAAGCTGCCAGTATTCACGCTCCAGGCCAGGTGGGCCGTGGGCTGGAGCGTCCGTTCCTGGGGCCTCCAAGGATTGCCAGAGACCTCAACTCTACAACAGCGGCTCTCCTGACCCCCAGGTGTGAACTTTAGGTGTGTCAAGTATGCAAAGTTGTGCCCGGTCCAGAAGAACAGACCCAGGCAGGACTCTAAGGGTCTAATGGCTCTGTCTGGAAAGACCCCACTTCACAGCAAAGCGCTCTTGGTGACCCCACCCCTCTGCCCAGTTCAGCAAGAGACTCCCTTCCCCTCCCAGTCCTTGCCTACCTGAGGGGGGCATTCCACAGCGTGCCTCTTTCTTGTACCCAGTGTCTGCTCTTTCTCTCCCACTGGCTTCCTCTGGGAAGGAAGCTGAAAGCTGCGCGGGTGGCAGCGTTTCAGGGCACTGCTAAGGCAGACGCGTTAGTCCTGCATTTTCCAAGCCTGGCCTGGCCAGCGGCCTCCGCATCACTTGGGAACCCACTGGAACTGCCTCTGTCCCAGGACCTACTGAGTCAGAAATTCTGGGCTGGAATCCAAATTCCCTGCATTGTAAGTGGCCTTCCCCTCGGGGGGATTCTGCTGCCTGCT
Source organism: Scalopus aquaticus (assembly GCA_004024925.1). NCBI lineage: Eukaryota > Metazoa > Chordata > Mammalia > Eulipotyphla > Talpidae > Scalopus > Scalopus aquaticus. Next base: position 45,025 of record PVIJ01006836.1, read on the forward strand.
CAAGGGGGGCAGCCTTGTCCACCCTACTGATTTCACAGAAGGAGAAAGGGACGATGGATATGCCGAGCCGGGACAGGACATCGGTTTCGGGGTCCCACCAAGAGCCTCTCAGTGGGTCGTACTGCTCCATGGCCATCCTGGTACTTGCGTCGGTTGGCTTCTCATGCCCCCCCTTGCCGCCCAGTTCTGGCCAGCTCACTAATTTCACTAGGAGTCCGCATGGGAAGGAGGGTGAGTACAGGGTAAGGCAGAGGCCTCTCCTCAAGGGTCCCCCGCACCCATGTCTCAGGGGGAATGCAACCCTGCCATCCGAGGGGGCTGCACAGCTGTGAGCGAGCCAAGTGACAGGTCCTGGGTCCTCCAGGGTCGTTAATAGGGGCACAGAGGGTCACAGCACAGTCCCCGTATGACTAGAATGTCCGGAACTCAGAAACAAGGGATGGGGGAATCGGTGCTACTTAGGTGATAAAGGGGGGCCTGACAGCCAGGCCCACTGCAGGGGGCCTTAGTTAAGGAAATGGGGTGCCTCTGCAAAGGGTGCTGGTTCTGCTGACATGGGCTGCCTGAGACCCGTTCCCTGCCTCTCCTCCCGACGGCCCCCCCAACCCTCCGTCTTACTAAGTCACACTCAAGTACAGCTGCTTGTGGAGCTCAGCTCAGCACACCAGTTGAAGAGAGAATTAGAGAATTTAGAATAAAACCAAGTTTGTTACAGGAACTCTAAAAATAGGGCAGCTTGGATGGGAAAAAAAAATAAATGACAAAATCAGGTCTCTGTCTGATGCTCTGGGAAGTCACAATTCCATTGCTGAGTAACCCCAAATAGCCCGGAGGGAGCCGGAGGTATGGGGAAAGCCTGTCGTATTTCTAGTAAAAAGAGCTGTCACTTACTACGGGCCAGGAGTGAGCTACACACTTGACATGTGGGGTCAAAGGTTATGAGCTGGGTTTTGCAAAGAGGGAGTCGAGACCTCAGTGCCCACCCCTTATGAGAAGTGGAATTAGGATCTGATCCAGGTCTTCAGCTCTCTAAAGTCTGGCTCATCCCAGGTGCCGCCCAGGGCCTCTGAAACCACATGCTGGCCCGGAGGCTAGATCAGAATCAGCCTCAGGCCCTCCCCAGCCACTTCCGAGGAGCCTGCCGTGAGGACTAAGGCGTCCCCTGCCTCCGGGGGAGCAGGACTGAGGCTGCCCCCAGAGCCGGTGCACGGGCAGGACGGCAGCTCTGCCCCTGGGATGAGAAGGGGGAACTGCCAGGATGCCAGAGCTGGGCCATCCCCTGCGTGTGGGTGGGTCCCTGGGGAACCTGGGGCTCCATTCTGGGCTCCTGCTGGTGCCCTGCGGGCCCTCTCAAAGCAGTAGGCAGAGCGGACGTGGCAGTGAAGCCCTCGCCTTCCCCTGCTGCAGGCCAACCCCTTCCTGCCCCACCAGCTGGCACAGCCCCCTCCAGGACCCCCAGTCGCTCACCGTATTGTCCCGGAGACGCAAGGCCAGTGTCGCGGGATCCTGCAGTGGCCACTGCTGAAAGAGAGCCAATAAGAACCCCGTGGGTCCCCAAGGTGGGGGGACCTGCCACACGCTTTGTAGCTCTCCTGGGCCGAGGTGGGGTGGTCCTCTCTCTTCCAGATGCTTTCTCTCTGCCCTCCCCCATCCATAAAGGTGGGTACCTACGGGCCACTCCCTAGAGCAGGTATGGCTCCTCCTTGCTGCTGTGAAGGCGTCAGCGTGGTACCGGCACACGGCAGCCACAAACACTGGTCCCTTCCCACGGCCCTTTGTACCTGAGCTGCGTCCCCAGATACAAGAATCCCACAGAACCTCAGAGAAACCCACCAGGCTCACAAATGCTGTGGGCACCTAGAAGGGCACGCAGGGGAAGGGCACCGTTTGGAAGTCAGCACCACCGCCAGGGACTTCTCTGGGATGCCTGGCTGGAGCCCAGTTTGGGGTCTGGGTTCTGGGTTCTGGCTGGGCATGACAGGCAGATCCTACTGGGAGTCAGAGCAGCACGGCCAGCTGTGCCGTCCCAGAGAAGTCCCTGGCGGTGGTGTGAGGCATGCAGTGTCCCCAGGGAACTGGGGGAGTCCCATGTGGTTCTTCCCTGAGGGCGAAACTTGCTTTCAGAGACCCTTTAGTCAAGATGCTCATTCGGGGCTGCCGTGAAACGGGCCACCTAGGCAATTTCAGGTACTGAATGGTTGTCACTTAGGGCATTAACTGTCCTTGTTACTCCTTGAACTCAAAATCAGGAAAAACTTTTTTTGTCCAAATAAACTTGCATGTTTCCATTTGAATCTTTCATCCCAGACTCAGAACAAGGCTCTGTGTCAGTGATGTGCTAAGACCAGATTTAACTTTTTTAAATAAATTATTTCCTTGGATTTTCTCCCAAGGAAGTGGGTTCTGTTAGCCAAAAGATACATATTTCCACTTCTTGCATCCTACTGCCGGTCTACCCCAAAGTGTTGATGCCCCTTTCAAGCATTTGCGGTGAATAAACTTGCGCATTTCTTGCAGTGTGATAGATTTCGGGATTTTTCCCTTCATTTTTTTTGCCTTTTCCTTTAGCTTATTTTTGATCTTACTTGTTAATAAAACTAGACTTTAACTATGACCAGTTTACTGCCCACCTCTGGGGCTCTCGGCTCAGAGCAGCTGGACCCACCGAGCAACTGCGAGGGTGCACTGGCCTGGCTGAGGGGCAGCACGAGTTCGCGCTCACAGGACTCTGGCCTTAAGACACCCTTGATGAACTAATCCAGGCCCTCACCTCTTCTCCATGAAAGAAGCCAGGGTTCATCTCTTCAGGAGAATTCCAGGTTCTGAGTAGACGAGGACTGAACTTCAGTGTTTCCTCTTCACAGTAAGACTCCTTTATCGCATGTGAAGACGACATGACGCAGGCACAGGCCGAGCTGCATGTGAAGTCGGGAAGAGACCAGGAGCCCCTCTCAGCCTTGGCCCTCGGAGGAACCTCTGGAGGCCCCTGGAGTCTGTGGAACAAACCTGAGGGACCGACTGTGCTTGGGGTGTGTTTGAGGGGTGTAAACATGCAGCGTAAGAACTCAATGGGGTGTGAGTTATGCCAGGGTGGGGGCCGAGAGAGCAACGGCCAGAGGTCCCAGTCCAGAGTGTGCCAAGCAGAGGGAGGGTAGGGAGGGCCCAGGCAGCCAAGACAGGAGACCCAGGAGTGGGGGAAAGAAAGAAATGGGATTAGTGCCAGGCTGCACAGCCTGGTGGTTCTTGCACAAAAGGGAAATCAAGACAGAAGAAAAAATGCATTAAAGAGGGAACCTGAATGGATGCTCATAAACATGGTTACAATGAGGCAAATTTATGGAGATCAGGTCCCTGGCTTATAGCCAATTAGAAAGTAGGAGCAAGGCACAATTACTTTTGTCATATGTTTACAAATTAAAAATGTGAGATTCTGAGTATGAATAAACTCAGTCCATGCGTATCAACATGACTAGCTCTCAAAAATAATTGGTTAGTGAAAAAATAATTGCTCAAGTTAAATACTATTCATGGTAATCTCTCTCATTCTCTAACACACACATGCAAAATAATAGTAGGATACACAGATACATAAAAGTTTAGAAATAAGAGGGAGTGGATTGTGGTTGGTGGCCAAAAATATTTTAGCTTTAACTGCATTGTTTTTTGTTGTTGTTGGGCAGAGAAAGCATTTGTGCACTGCTTGTGTACCTAAAAATTAACAAAAGTAAATAATGCACAAATGGATGAACGCACACAGGCATGCAGCCTGTAGTAACACGCTCAGGGGCATAAATACCATGGAGGAATGCAAGACCCCATAGGAAAGCTTGACGTCATCACAAATACATGGAAGAAATTATGAATGAGTATCGGCATCGATGAATGCATTCAAGCATTAAAAAAAAAAAAAAACAAGCACATGTGAGCACGAACAAACTCGTCCTAAAGACAGCAGCACATGCCTGTGTGTTAAGAGGAGAATGAATTTCTGCGTGGATATGGACGGATGGGTGAGAATCGGCAACTTGCGGACGCACGGGTGAATGGCTATAGAGAGGAGTGCAGCGATGCCAAATACTTGCTTGAGCACGTCAATGCTGAATCCTAAACTCACCAAAACATGCTGGTGTGCATAAGGACCCAGGAGTGGAGGGCAGAGAACAAAACAGGACATGCGCATTTCACTTGGCATGGGAGGAAACAGGGCTAAATAGAGTAAACCTTTAAGACCTAAATGCTACCAGTCCAGGAGCTCTGTGGGAACACTGCTCAGCAGGAGCTGGTTGGGGCACTGGGTCCCAGGCAGCAGTCTCCGGGCCCAGCATCGTGTGAGCCGGGTTGACAGTGTGCCAGGAGCCAGAGGGGGCGTGGGTGTTGGGAGGAAGACAGGCGTGTGTCTTGTGGGAGGGGCACGGAAAAGAGGAGGCAGCATCTCGGGAAACTTCACCCGTGCCTGGGCGTGGTGGCTGAGGACAGCGGGCAGAGAGTTGGGCCATAGCAAGGGCAGGACCAGCATGGTGGCCACCAGGATTCGTTTTTCTGAAGAAGGGTCTCATGGCATTTATGTCACATGGTCTAGATGTCTAAGCCACCCTGGTACTTTCAGCTGGTCCTCACTTGGATGCTCTTCAATAAAGATGTGTCAAGTTCTGGTTCAAGTTCTGACATTTGGAGAAGTACTAAAATTTCTCTCTCTCTCTCTCTCTCTCTTTCTCTCTCTCTCTCTCTCTGTCTCTCACACTCTCTTTCTCTCTCTCTCTCTCTCTGTGTGTGTGTGTGTGTGAGAGAGAGAGAGAGAGAGAGAGAGAGAGAGTTTTCTGAATGTTTGAAGTTGTCTACTGTATCTTCAGATCAAAACATCCCCTCGTTCATTTACTCTGCTTTCATTCAATAAACAGGTAACTGAATTCTTCAACTATTTCACCTAAGATAGTTTCTAGAAATTTCCCTATCCTGGTTTTTCCATGGACATATTCTAGCTTATCATTATCTCTCTTAAAACAGGAATTTTTTAATAAGTAGAAATGATCTGTTTAATGGCAAAAAAAAAAAAATGGAAGTCACAGATAGTCACATAATAATAAGAGAAGCCACATGCTTTAGGTCCTGTCCCCAGGAAAGCCAAAGCACCGAGGAGGCACAGCTTGCTAGAAAGACCACAGGCTTCGCACTGGAGTACATGGCGAACTAAATCTCAAAAGGGCTGACAAGTGCACCAACCTGTTGTATTTCCTAAACTCAGTGCCTAAGTGAAATCAGACTTAAATGAGGCAAAGTGATATTTAGTTGGACACTGACTTTCCTCAGTTGCAGAACGACTGTTGACACAGCTTATCTGCACCTCATTTCCTTTTCCTGAATGCAGCCTGGTAAATTAGAAACACCTGTTCCTGTATGTGGTTTCTCGAGCCTTCGATACCTGTTTATTTGCCTTAATTCAGGAATAGGGCCCAGCCTGGCAGGTGTCCACGAGGGTCGTTTCATGTTCTTCCCAGCACTCGCGACCCCGCTCCCCCTGGTCTGCAGTTTACCTGTGGGGCAGGGAGACACAGCTGGCACCAGCTGGCATTACTGAAGAACATATTGATGAGCTTCCAGTCATTCTGAAAGTCAAGAAGGAGGGACAGCATCAAAGACAGACCTTGGTAAGAGCTGTTACCAAAAGAACGTCTTTCTTCCACGTCTTCCACTGCTATAGACCCACCCCTATAAAATCATGTTTATGGATTTTTTAAAAAAGCGTATGGTGGGAATCTAAAGCTGTGTGACCACCCAGGAAGGCAATGATGAAGGCGAATCACAGGATGTGAAACACGGGCAACAATACAAGTATCTAAAAGAGGGAATTTTCGTGTAAATTGTAGAACACTGTGTAGCCATTAAAACCAGGCTGGAAAATGTAATGACTATTATATTCAATATTATACTGAGGAAAGCAGGTTAAAAAGGTATCTACATCTAGCCCCATTTCTGTTTTAGAAAATTATACAAATACACACTTTGAGAAAAAAAAATGAAACTAAGTCATCAATAGGAGTTATCTCCGAGTCTTAGACTTAAGGATGGGTTTAAAGTTCATTCTGTTTGCCTGTGTTCTCTGGTTTTCTATAATGAGCCTGGGCTACTTGTGGAACAAAAAGTGAACTTTCATTTTGATTTTTAGGAGGCAGCAGGGTGCACTCAAGGACCAGGGGGTGCAGAATGAGGGGCTTCAGATTTCAGCTCGAACTGCTTTGTGAACCCGGCCAGACCACGTGTCTTCTTGGGGCTTCAGTTTCCTGGTCTGTAAAATCCTGGGGTTGGATGCAGGACGTTCAGGCTATTTTCCAGACTATTATGACTATTCCAGCAGTCCTGGAGATCTCTTGTGAAGGAGAAACCAACCTTACAGTGTAGCTCCGGCAATGACCTGGCTTTCGCCTGAACTCTTGTGGGAGCGTGACCTGCTGGGACAGTGGTGACGGGGTCCTGGCTAGTGCCTGGGTAAAGCCAGCTTGGCAGCAAACTGGCTTGTTTGATACTTGCCCACAAGATGAGCAAAACAGTTATAACAAACTCATATGAGTGGGCAGTGTCTGAAATGCAGGGCCCAGTGTGTATGGCACAGAGGCATAAGAACTGAAATAGTAACAGCCACTGACTTTGGCTGAGCTCTGCCTCTGTGCCAGGCACATGCACTACCTCATCTAGTCCTCCCTAAGCCCTGCTGCAGGCCCTTTTATTACCCCAATTTCAGAAACAGGAAAACTGAAGTGCAGAGAGGTTCAGTGCCTTACCCAACATTATACAACTGGGAGGTGAGGAATTCAGGGTTAACACTTAAACCAATCTCATTCTGGAACCCCAGTTCTCAACTTCCTCCCTAGCAAAATGTCACTGAGTCTTCCTATGGACTTTTGGGCAGATGATACAACATAAGAAGCGGCCCTGTGTTTAAGTGACCTCCAAAGTCCCACTACAGGGCATTTCTGGGAAGTCCAGGCCACACCAGTTGCTGAGTCCAGAGCACAGTGTTCACAGAGCCACAAGTGCCCAGTGTGCTTGGTCAAGCAGGGGCTCAGCAGACACAGGTTGACCACGGGGCCAGAGAGAGTCTCACCTGGTTCACTTTCATGCTCCTCACCAGTTCCGGAGCCTGAGCCCAGTCTCTACACAGAGGGAGAGGGGCAGGGAGAAAAAGCAGAACGTTGCTGAGGCTGGAAGCTTGGCCCTTGTCCCTCTGAGTATGGCCCCCGAGCCTGACTTCCGGAAGGCAGCCACGGTCCCAGGTTTAAAATGAGGCCCATCAGACAGGCTGAAATCAATGCAGCACAGGATGAAACACATTTGGTTCTGATTCAATGCAGACCTTTATTTTAAACTTTCAACTTGCAAGCCCGATCTCCCTCCCGAGTCCTCCTGCGTATTTGTTCATCAGGAGTCCACAACCCTGGAAAGAGCCAGAAGAGACTTACCTAATACGATTATGGGGTGCCCCTTCCCTTCCCAGGACACACTTGGGCCTCAGGACAGAGGGACTGATACATCTGATGACATCTGATAGGACTAGAGAGAGTGGTGCTTTGAGGTTGTGGCCTTGAGAACCGCAGGGTTGGGGTTAGAAACGCTGGGTAAGGTGCCAGGTGGCTTTCCCTGCTTCCTGGCGCGACCTTCACATGGTGAAGGAGCTATAAGGTCAACTTCCCGCAGCAGCAGCCCCCGGAGGTGAACTGAGCTAAATACTCGCATCTGTCAAGTTTTAGGCCAGGCCCAGAGCCACGCATTTTACTTGTGTGAAGGGGAACACGGAGGCGGAGAGAAGCTAAGCTTGCCACCCAAGGTCCCACGGCCAGCAGAAGCCCAGGACTTGGATCAGAGCTCCAGGTGCCAACACTTTTCACTACCACGCACGATCAACTCGTTAGGAAGAGCGGGGCTGGGACAGGACCTGGGCAGGCTGCCTCCGAGCGCCCACCCTCCCCGGAAGAGTGACAGCAGGGTGGGAAAGCTCTGGGGAACACACAGAGCGTGCATCCCAGAGCTGCCAGCCAGAGGACCGCTAAAAATAGTGCTGTCACCAGCAGTTCAGCTGTGTCTTGCTTCCAAGAGGAAAGGGCAGAGCACCGGGGAAAGTGACATGAGGGGAGATGCTCTACCCCCAACCCGCCTCCCTTTGTTTTTGGCCCCATCCAGAAGTGCCTCGGGCTTAGTGGAAGCTGAACCCAGAGGCAGTTGTAGCTCCTTGGAAGGGAGCTGACACTGCAGCAGCTGACGTGGGGGGAGCTGGGCCAGACGGCAGGACACGGTCACTCAGCCCTGCCAGCTGGAGCAGCCGCCAGACGCGTGTGCAACTCAAGGTCTTGATTCTCAACACAAATAACTTTTCTAATTCCCGACCAGCTTGCAGAGGAGTCTATTCCCACATGTGGTGAGGAAACAGAACTCAGGGCCAGGGTGGGGGTGCTAGGAGGTGCAGCTGGCAGTGAGCCACTGAGTATTGGGAGCTAGGTCTTTTGGAAAGACTGGCTTTCCAGATCAAAGGGATCTGTATTTTATTGCTTCTTTGTGATAACAATGACCTTCGATCTTCTCACACAAATCTGCCCTTCACACAGGCCCTTGAAGTCCCTGGCTACACCGACAGGGCTCCAGCCACCTCACTCGACATCCAGCTCCACTGCGTGTCAGCTCGGCAGGTCTCTGTGACGCAGTCTGAGTCTCCTCGTTCTCATTAGGAGGTGAAAAGTGGCTTCCTAGTTCTTGACACATGTGCCCCAAGCATGGGCAAGTCTGACATGCCACTCAGCTAACTGAGCTGGAGTTAAGGGGCTCGGGTTGCAGGATGACTTACTAGAGTCACGAATACCTCTGACATTAAATGAACACCAACAAAACAAGACCACTAGGTCATAGACAGCATACTCATAAGCATGTTCAGATAAAAAGATAAACAAAGATTTTCTCTGTAACGAGGGATTACAGTTGAGTTGTATTTTCCTCATTTCATTTTGCTGAACCCAACTGACAGAGTTTGCAAATGCGCTATCATAAAATGAAATACTGAGTCTTCACCCTGGGGGTGGGGTAGGGAGCTCTGTTGGGTTTCCCCAGAGAAATCTACAAGTCAGCCCCGGGGTCCTGATGGAGAGGGAGCCTGAGACCCTGGCCTAGCCCCTCCCGGCCCCTCTCGCGCTCCCCAACTTTAACCCCTTGCCTCCTGGCTTCTCAAGATCCTCAGATACGCGTCTCACGCCTCCTTTCAGTGTGGCTTTCACAGCTGTCCTCGCAGAATGCCTCCCGCCGCCTCCCCATGGGAAATTCTCCCCCCTAGACAACACGCTGCTGTGTCGGAAGGGGCGGGGACAACCGGACGAGGCTCACCTGCCAGCACGTGCTGGCACGGCTCCTTGGCCTCTTCCCAGTCCTGCAAGTGGGGCCAGGCGAGAGAATACCCGTCCCGGCCGGCAGCCCTGCCCTCTGCTGCGGTGGTCAGCTCAGAAGATGCTCTGCCTCAGCCTTGCTCTGCTTCGGGACTCTCCCTCCTGGAGCCAGGTACACCGCAGGTGGTAACAGACTTGCCAAAACGGGGTGAACACACCTCTTTCCAGAGCCCCCTCCCCCCATCGCTGGTCTGGCCCAAAGCTGGAAGGGGAGAGTGACCCAGGTCCCCCGCAGAGACCAGGCGGGGGGATGCATGAGACCCATACTTGACCTTTCCCACTTTTCCTCCCTATTCACCCAGGTGAGCCAGGGGGATTTGAGGACACCCCAGAGTGAGTGTCAACCAACCAGGGAGCTGTTCGCTACTCTGCCGCCTGCTCCAAAGGTTGCCTGGAGCAAAGCGTCTGCCAGCTGGCGGGTTACCCGTTAGTGAAGCAAGATGAGAGCAGGTCATCTCTGAGGCTCCCTCAGACTCTCACTCTGGTTCTGGGGTACTTACCATTTGAGTTGCTGCTCCTGTGGACTGGCCCTTGAAACTGGAAAGATACGAGGTGTCAACCAGCCAGCCAGTGAAGGCTGCTGTCTGTCCTCAGGAAAGCCCAGCTGCCCCCTGACAAAAGGGACCTATGGACCAGACAAAGGCCACACCCACCACGCTGGCTTTGCCGGGAGGCAAGACCACAGGTCTCCTCAGAAGCTGCAGGTCAGAACTCAGAGCAAGTGAAGGTGAGAATGCTCCCTCGGAGCAGGACGGAGGGAGAGCTTAGATTCCAACGCATTCTTAGACTCAACAGCATTCAACACAGAAACAAAAGAGCTGGTTTGGGGGTGACTCTCCATGATCTAAAGTTTGTTTTGCTTATTGTCTGTCTCCCATGACTAGAATATAAGCACCATGAGGGTAGAAATTGGCATCTTGACTATTCCCAGGACCTAAAACAGTGCCTGACATATGGTAAATATGCAATCAATATTTCTCGATCTGTATTTTTTTAATGACTTTCCTCTTGGTAAAATGTTGGAGAGGGCCCCTGGTTGCAGGGCTGCAGGTGAGACCATGGCTCCCTAGCTGGAATCGTGTCTCTTACGTGGCTTCCAAGCATCCCCGGATGCTTGGAATTGTGCCCCATGCACACTCAGCATTCCGAAAGCATTAGCTGTTATCAGTAGTATATTTTTGCACGTTCTGATGCTAATTATCTGTCTTAAAATTCCTAGAAGGCTGTCTCCAGGTGTGGCGGAGGCAGTTAAAACCATACTCCCTGCCCCAGCCTGCTGTGGCTTCCCTTCCAAGAGCCCCTCTGCCCTTACCAGCCCATGGACAAGCAGTCTCTGGACTGGTCACACCTCTGGACCCTTGGGATGGGCAGGCAGACCCTGATATTCCTTTCACTGGAATGGAGCCCTTTACCCCACAGTAAGAGGCAGTTTGAAAGCAAAATTTCCAGAAAGGTAACAAGTTAAACAGAACTCACACTACAGTTCAAGTCCGAGCTCATAAGCATAGAGGCCAGACATATATCACAGTGCTATTTTGAAGTTATGTTTTATGAACATTGCTAATTTGACCTTTAAAGTTCTATGAGGAAAAGTGAGTCCAGAGTAATGGAACAAGTGCGAGCTTCAGCCACAGAGAGCTATTATTCAGCCCTGGGTCCAGAAACTACAGGGACTTGGGTAAATGCATCACACACTAATTTCTTTTTAAATTCAGTCTCCCATGATTTTCTCCTGGCTTAATGTTCTTATAAAAGAAGCACAAGTTCACGGCTGTGTCTTAGAGCACCAGAGGAAAGTGCCTCCCAGGAACTGTGCTTTGGGGGTTTATCCTGCAGAAGGCGGTGCCTTGGAACAGCCATGTCCTGGGGCTGGGGACCGCCAGGGAAGGAAGCTGTGCTGTCATGTGGGCCTGGGGCTCACCTGAGAAGGGTGAAGAGTGACAGGTAGGAGCTGTGGGGTCTGAATAATTCATAGATGGGGAAGCTGGTTCAGAGCTGGGACCCTGGAGAAATCATTGACAGGCCACAGCTGAAAGGAGACGCGGCCTCCTGGCACATGACTCGGGGTCACATCCCTGACTTAGATGCATGTGGGATCCTAGCTTCTTTGGGTCCACGAGAATGGCAAGTTCTTCAGTATCACCAACTAAAAGCAAACATAAGAAACATCAACTGTCTTGTGTGGAAATATTGCAGGCCCTGAAAACTGGGTGGAGAAATGACCGTGCACTTGTTCTATTCAGGCTCAAAATCCAGAAGCAATGGCTGTCCACAGTCATGTTCTTCTGACTCCGTACCCAGTTCACGGAGTAGAAGGGGATGTGTGTCTGCTGACAACGATTCCAGCTGGCGGTGGGTAAGGATGGCCCGAACAGTGGGATGGTGAGGAGGGGAATAAAATTGTTATGAAGACAGCATTCTGGAGACGGGTGGTGATGATGGCTGACAACAATGTGAACATACTCCACGCCACTGAATTGTGGGTTCAACATGGTTAGATGGTGAATGTTGTGTTAGGGATATTTTACCTCAATAAAAAAAAAAATCACTAAGAAGAGATCTAGTGTAACTAGACTGAAAAATAAAGCTCCATTCTATGCTATTATATTTATTTGTATTATCTACTTTCCAGTTTATTTGAAGAAGAATTCGGTTTATCTGTACTGGAAATGTACTTGAAACTGGGAGTCTCTCTTGTTCCCACCAAGCTGGTATGTCCCTAAACTTAGATGGGCTACCGGGAGCAGAGGAGGGACTGGTGACCAATGCTAGGGTCCAGACCCCTCCAGCCTCCTCAGTCACTCACTCGCTGCCTCAGTTTCAGTGACCCACATGAGAGACTAGCAAGGGAGACCATGTCTTCTCCCCAGAACTGAGAGGAGGGGAAACCAATTGCGTTCCTGAGGTACAGTTACTGAGCGCAGTTACTGAGGTACTTGAGCACATCTTGCTAGCACCAGGAGAGAGGAGCTAATTTCTTTTTCTTAAAGATTTATTTTTATTTATTTATGCATATAAGAGCTGGGGTGCAGCCCAGAGGTGTGGGGATGAGAGGATTCACCAGAGACAGAGTGGGGAGCAGAATAGGCAGATCGACTGAAATACACTGCTGAGGGGAACAGCGGGCGAGGCAGGAGAGGTCTGCTGTGCCATGTGGGAAGCTCCCTGGCTGGGGATCAAACTCATGTTGCAGTGGCTGGCAACAGCTTGATAATGATGAGACTTAAGCCCTTGTGCCACCAGGGAGGCCCTGAGCTAATTTCTTTTGTATTCCTGATGCAGGAAGAGAGGAGGCAGTACTCAACTCTTATCTTGTGGATGTTCTGGGAAAAACTTACCCAGATGCCTTCAGATAACCTCCAGCTTCTGCTTCAAGGTTCACAGAGATAACAAGTGCATTTATAACCCTTTCTGGACACTTCTGGGAACTGCCTGCTTCATCTGCAGGAATGATGAGCCCTGAATTCCAGGAGACATGGCCAGCAGGCTGCCCCTGCTCTGCCAGGCAACCCAGCTGTTGCTGGGGGGAGCAGCTTATCGGTCCACTTTCTTAAGGCCCCAGGGTAGGACTGGCCAACTTGCATCAAGATTTGGACTTACCGACTGGAAGGGACACACCTCTCACTGGGACAGAGCCCTCACCTCTGGCCATTGCTCCTCTTCTGATGTGTTCTCTTCAGGAGACCCGCCAGCCTGGGTGATCCCTAGAAGAAAGCAAAATCAGTTCAGGTTATTTAGACAGAACTAACTCCTGCCCAGATTTGCAGCTTCCATGCCCTTCCTCCCAGCCCTTCCTGTGTGGGCAGTGTCCTTTTCTTAGGAGAGCAGATTCCATGCTTCCAACTATCACCTCCATTGTCTAGGACATTGTGCTTCCATTAATGCAGTCTATTAAGGCAGAATCCCCATGTTGAAAGCATAAGTGTTCTCTGGGAGGGGTCACCAGCCACCCTACAGCACGCACAGGCACATTGCTACAGATTCCTGTATCGATTCCTCAGTAGAGGAAGGTAGTGATCAAATGACTGCTACTGTTTGGAGATTGAGGACAAAGCAGGACATTCTGGAATAGTCTGAAGGGAGATATGAGCTTAGCAAAAGAGTCAATTATGGGATTTCCAACAGCCATGACTATCTATAATAGCTGCACAGGGACTGTGTCAAGGGTCTTACTGAATGTGACATGAAGGGGAAGAAAGGCAGGCAGGAGGGCCACAAAGACACTATCCTCATCCCACCAACTTTGGACCAGTTTTTAAAATATTTACTTTTTGAAAATGTAATTTACATACAATAAAGTAGACAAATCATTTTAAGTGTAACAGTCATTAAGTTTGCCCATAAATCAGTTAGCTCTTTAAATATACAATACACAACACTCCACATAAACCAAAGCGCCCCCAGAGCACCCCTGCTCCTCCAACCACAAGAGATTTCATGTGCTCACGCTCCCGTGCCTGTCACCAGGCTCCCGTCAGGCACACTGTTCATTCATTCGGTTGTAATCAGTGCAGCTAGCACTTGTATCCAGCAAGCCCCATGAGTACTTGCGTGTTGGTTTGTAAGCTTGAGGCTTACTTCAAATTTCAGGAGACCTCTGGGAGACCCAGCAGAGACCTGGGTCCCTTGCTGCCTCTGACTTCTCCCTACCCAGGACTCTGCTGGGGGCACCTCCCCATGAAGGCACACCACTCGAGAAACCCCAAAGGCATCACAGATGCCAACAGCTGGCCTGACTTGGGGCAGAGGGCTTGATTTCTCTTCTAGCCCAGCCTTCTTCTGCAGCTTTACTTTTTGACGCTGAAAAGTCCTTATCTGGAGTTTCATGAAGAGGAACACTATTTCCCCATTTCACACCCAATGTGAGACGAGGCACTGATGTGCTTGTTGGAACTCATGACAAGAATGATGGCTGCAACCTGCCCCTAGGCCTCAGTCATCCTTTTAAGAGTGCCAGAAGAAAGCTTTCTGGGAAGAGTCACACGCAGGGAAGGCACAGTATGCACACCTGGCCAAGCACGAGGTGCTGCCGGTGAAGGCTGGAGCACAGGGCTTGGAACTGAAGGCCGGGGGAGAGGCAGGGAGGGTAGAAGAGGCTGCACTGCCAGGCAGGGAGAACACTTTAGGGAGAATCCTAGTAGAGGGAGCAGACTCAACGTTGACCTGAAATTTCCCCTTCCACTTCAGACAGGAAATGCTTCACTTTTACACTGCATTTTCCTCAAATTCCTCATGAGGGCAAATTCCCTCCAGGACCAAGCAAGGAGCAGCAGTCCACAGAAGAGGTGCACAGGTGGTGCTGGTGTGGCAGGCCAGGCTTGGCTCCTCCTGCACTAAATTCTCCATCACTGCTCCCAGGTCCACCTCAGCCACTGTGGGCCAGAACTTTAAAGGGGCTCATGGACCCCCAAAGCTGAGTGGAGACAGTGGCAATGTTTAGCGAGCTCCAAAAGGAGGGGAATCTCAGCAAATTATGTGGGGATCGCGTAGTCTCCCCATCAGAGAGGTCCCCCCCCAGACACAACTGGGAGGTTTGGGGATGAAGGAGAATTGCCAGGATCATTATTTCTCAAAGAGATGCAAGAGGGCAGGAAGAAATGATTGTCTCAGCCCAGATAAGAACACTCACCCTTCCCAGAGCCCAGCAAACTCCTGCTGGGCCCCTTTGTAAGAAACCAGCAAAAAATTCACTAGTGTTGTCTTGTTTATGACTCAGGACCTTTTATAGCTGAAGCTGGCAGAGTCATCTTGCCTAAATGACCACTGGCATCATGCCACTCCCCTGCTTGCAGAGACTTTAATGCCTCCCCACTTCCCACCACAGCAAATTCACATTCCGCTAGGTAAAGGCTTGCTGTGTGAGCTTGAGCTGGTCACTTAACCTCTATAGGTTTCAGCTATTATAAATGTAAATGAAATGATTTGCATGAAAGCATTTTAGATGTGTCTTTAAGTGTCTTTAAACCGAGACCCTCTGATCATCTGTATTGCTCTCCTTGCCTGGGGATTTTAAAGTCCCTCCTCACGTAAGGAGTTACTTTGGCCAACAGCAACACTGCGCTGCAGTTCAGCAGGTCTGTTCTCTGCTCCTCAAATCCACCATGTTGAGCCCCACTTTGCCTTGGGCCATGCTGCCCCCCCACCTGCACACCCTCCCTATTCCGCTGTGTTTATCTTGATCCCACTCACGCTTCAGCGCTCAATTGACTTTTGCCTCCCACGGGAAAGTTCTCCAGCTCAGGTTCATCTCTCAGTTCTCTGAATCCTGTTGCTTTTATTACAGTTTCTTGCGCCTATTTTGGTACTTAATTGTTCTCCAGTGTTTTTATGCAGATCAGTTCTCTTTCCCCAGAGGGCACCTTACATTTGGTTTATTATCTGCCAGCCAGGCTCAGCCAGGTTCAACCCAACTTGGGCCCTTGGAAGGCTGCTCAGACAGCTAACTGACAATAGCAAAAATGCAACTTGATGAAATGATGATTGACAATAAACTCCTAAAAATCTACAAGGTACAGATGACATTCCAGGAATGCAGAACTCCTGAGCCCCCAGAGAAAATTCTATGCCTGTACTTGCTGCTCAGAGTAGAATTTGGAGGAAGCATGTGAGTTGGAGTCAGGGAGGGACTGGGTATTGAGGCATCTGATGTAGAGGAGAGTTTCGCACCAGAGTTTCAGGGGTGATCTGCCCCCAACTAGAGATGTGACTCCAGCAAGTCTCCTCCCCTCTTTTCCTAGCAACTGGAAGGATTTGGGTCACCAAAAGATCTCCGAGGTTGCTTTCTACTCTTATTTGAAAGGTAATATAGTTCTAGAAGGCATGATTGGTAACTTCCAGGAAGGCCTCTAGGCCTTTGCAAAAATGTTGGCTGGCTTTATCTGTTCTAATAATAAGAGAGTTTCCTTTCTTCACACAGGGAGTCCCTGCAACTTTGCACTAACAGGCCTGGCATGGGCCCTTACCAAGGTGATGAGTTTACATTCATAAGCATAACAATCTCGTGGGGGAACCACTGACCCATTTCAAGAAAGCGAAATTCTAGTAAAACTGTATTTTATTAGAAACAGTGATTTCTGACCATCCTGCTTTAGCCAGTTGCAGTTTGGGGATAATGATATTCCTGTTTTTTAAACCCAAATCTTCAGAGCAAGCATCCCTTCCTATGTGTTGGTTTTTTGAGCCCATTTTAAGGCTTAAACAAAAGTTCAAGTTTGATTCTTTCCTCCCTATGGCTCTACTGCAATGCAGGTGATGGTAGAAGTCCCTGGCTCTGGATTGTCTCGACTGAATTCTGACTGCTGTATCTATTAACTAGTTGAAGACAGGCAAATTATTTAACTTCCGAGCCTTGGTTTTCTCATCTGTAAAATGAGGATAATAGTATATCCCACTTAAAGGAAGTTGGTATTTACAGACAGAGCTTAGCAGGGGTTTGGCTGTTCTAGGGAATTTCACACTGTGAATTTAGTTTGAAGTGATCCTCAAATCACTTCAAGTGGTTTCCCCAGTACCTGACAGAACAATGTCTGTATAATCTCTGAACACAGGCATCTTTATCCTAGACATCAAAGAATCACAAAATTTAAGAAGCCAAAGCATCACACAATTAAAAAAAATCAAGCACATAAACAAACAAGGTGTCAAAGAGCAAGAATAGAATAGAGAAGAAACAGATCAAAGACTTTGGACACCAGAGTTACAGACAGAACTATGAAACTACTATGCTTAAAAAAGACAAATTTGAGGACATCTATAGGAACACAAAATTATTTTTAAAAGAAGCATTTAGCTAATACCATTCACAAAAATAAATTCCAAATGGAGTAAAGATTTAGATACAAGACCTACAACAATAAAATACACAGCAGAAAACGTTGGTGATACACGCCAGGGTATCAATAATAAAGATGTTTTTGGTGACTCAATCCCTATGGCAAGGAGATTAAAAACAAAAATAAATAATTGGGATTACTTCAAGCTAAAAAAACTATATAGCAAAAGG
The DNA here is from genome assembly GCA_004024925.1 of Scalopus aquaticus. Lineage (NCBI taxonomy): Eukaryota > Metazoa > Chordata > Mammalia > Eulipotyphla > Talpidae > Scalopus > Scalopus aquaticus. Next base: position 62,446 of record PVIJ01006836.1, read on the forward strand.
GAAATACAAGACAATTAAATAGACACCCTACTGAATGGGAAAAACACTTACATAATATACACTGATGAGTGATTAACATTCAAGATTCATAGAATCAAAAGCAATTCCTATCAAAATCCCCACAGATTTTCTTTGGTAGAAATCTACAAGATGAAAGTAAAAGGAATATGAACTTCAAAAACAAGTCATTTCTAAAGCAGAAAAAGCACAAAGACTTCTTTTCCCAAATAATAAAATGTACTATACAGCTATAAAATTAAGACAACATGCTATTGGTGTAGGGACAAAGGGATTAAAGCAAAAAAGGAGTTTTGAAACAGAATTCATATAAATATCAAATGAGTATCAATTTGAATAACCATAACATGAATATGAACATATGAATTCATAATAATATCAGAAATATTAATTCAGTTGACCCTTGAACAATGCAGGGGTGAGAGGCACCTACCCCAAGCAGTCCAGCACCCACATGACTTCTGCCCTCCCCACACTTAGCTGCAGTCATTCCTCGGTATCCAAGGAGGACTCATTCCAGGACCTCTACCCTCCAGCTGCCAAAGACACAAGGATGCTCAAGTCCCTTATAGTCAGTCCTCCATATCCGGGGACTCAGCATCTGCCCCATTCCACCAACCAATATCTGGGAGATGGTTGAATTGGTAAATGCAGAATCTGTGGCAAGAAAACCCCCGTTTAAGTGGACCACACAGTTCAGACCCCTATTGTTCCACAGCCAATTCTATGTACAGTGGTGGCTCCTCAGAGGGGTGAGGAAACTGACTTTCCGAGCAAGCTTACTAATAAGTTTTTCAATTAATGGTACTGAAACAACTAGGTATCTTGCTTGGAAAAAATTATCTAAAATTGGATTCCTCTCAAAAATCAATCCCACAGATACTAAAGACCCAACTAAGAAAAGCAAAACCATAAAGCTGTGAGAAAGAAATTTAGGATATCTTCATCACCTCAAGGAAAGAGAAGAAAGAGTTCCTCATTCAGCAAAAATAAACCAAACCCACAAATAGTAATGATTCCAATGTGCTATTACTCATGGCAATATTTCCATTTTAAGGATGAGAAAATCAAAGTCCAGGGAAGTAAAACTTGCCCAAGGTCACACAGCACAGGGAATCAGGCCTTTGGGCTCCTCACCCAGCTTTCCCCAATGTGGCCCTGTGGTACATCTGCATTTCTCACCTGTCCCGAGACCTGCCTCAAGCCAGCAGCCCTGGGCACTTAAACCTCAGCATTCCTACCTTCTTGGGTCCAAACTGTGCATTCTTTACTTTCATCAAAGGGACATCGCCTTCTCCCAAATTCATGTCCTAGCAATTTGAGCCGCCAGCAGGGCTGGCCCTTGGGATGTCCCCTGAGAAAAGAAGGGCATGCTTGCCTTGCCCCAGAAGCAGCAGCGGTCCCCAAGAGCAAAATGCATGGCTGAAGCCCCATGCCAATGCCTCTGGGTGTGCCCAGCCTCGGGTGAAGCACTGCCACAGACGAGTGGACCGTCACTCTCCCTTCCACTCTGGTGCTCCTCTGGGGTCTGACCGTGCACAACTGTCATAAATTTCACAGTGTTCGTCTCTGGAAGGGGGCAGTGGCTGGCTGTAAATGATAAATATTAACACTTAGGCAGAAGATTTCTTAAGGTAGACCAAGATGAGTGGGATGGTCTGAACAAAGGCACCAAACACCAATCCTACACAGCCCCCTTTATATGGCATTCTAGGGTGGTGGTACCCAGAGATTACTAGTGTGCAAGGCTGGTCTACTGGGAGGAGTCCAGAACTGGGACTCCCAGGGGGTGGGCAGGAATCCCACACTGGCCACAGCTCTGGGAACTTGGGAGTGTCCCTTAACTTGACCTCAGCTTTCTCAGTTGTACATTATGGAAATTGAAAGCCCAGATGAGAGTGAAAACCCTTTTAAACAACTGTCAATCACAAAGCTGCCTCCACGTATGAGCTTGCTTGGTGTGTCAGGGTTCCACTGGGTTCCCTGTATGCTGGGGGTTGCTTCTGTCCCTCTCCACTTCCCCAAAGCTGTGGGCAGCTGGGAGTGTCGGGCTGAAGTGCCAGCCACACATTCATTGTCTGCATGTTGACTCAAAAGAGACAAGCCAGAGAGGTACACCGTGGAACAGAGCTTCACTGTGTCAGAAGTTCCTTTGGGCAAACTAAGTCAGGAACGCTGGACCAAGTCTAAGCTGGCAGAGAGCTGGAATTTACAGCTGGGATGGCTAAATGCCCTGGAGGGTGAAATCTCAAACGTCTTCTGCAGATATCAAGGAACAATCGCCTTTGGTTACTATGAACACAGGTATTTAAATCAATCTTGTGTGTTGGCCACCCTGAGGGCAGCAAGGCTGAGAACCAGGGACCTACCGAGCTATGAGTCTGGAGCGGCTTTCTATTACCCTGTCTTGGATTTTTCTCATTGGTTTAAAATCACGGTATTGCTTGGTCTTGAAAAGTCAGAGACCAGCTGCTTCATAAACTTTTGCTCTCTGGTTTTTGCTTTTAAGAGGGCATGTCCTAGAGCAGGATGCTGCTTCATTTCAGACTTTAGCAACAATGAGTAGATGTTTCTTCCATGAGACACAGGTCCAAGAATTCAAGTCTTGTAGGGAGGGCAGTCTATGTCTTGCTCAGAGGCCTCTTGGTAACTATCAATAAAAAAGCTGAGTGTTTGTTATTGTCTAAGAATCCACAATGGGGTGCTAGACTAAGTCTCAGCCTCAGAGCCCATGTAAGGGTAAGTAATGTTTTGGGAAACTTGTTTCAGCTACATATAGTGATGTAATATATAGTTTTTAATGAGTCATAGACAAATATTTGCAAACCATTTCCCAGATTTGATCAAATCCACCAAGAAATCCAAGTTTTCAAGAAAAAGAAATGTTTCCCCTCTGGCTAAAGATGCAGCTAGACCAAATTCCCTTGTGTTTGTGCTGGGTGCTAAAAGGCATGCCTAAGATTGGCTTATGGGCCTTGGGAAGACAGGTAAGAACAAGTGAAATATTTTACTGTTTGTGAGCAGAGAGTAAGTCAAATTGTCCTCTTTTTTCAACAAGGAAAGTCTGGGCCCAGGCTTCTGGGTGAGCTCTGCTAATGTGGCCGGGGAAGTGTGTGCCAGTCGCCTGTCCTCTAGGCCATGAGCTCCTGGGTGCCTATATTACAGAAGACTCCCATATAGAAGAGGAGGTGTCCACAGCAGAAGTGTGGGATGGGTGGAACCAAAGTACTGTCTCAGAATAATCTACCCTCAAGTCACTAATGCCCCGAGAATTGTCTGCCCCGAGTGCAGACAACAGCCTTATATCACTCCCTCCTTGTGCATGGAAATCATCCACTGTTCCTGGTGGGTCCCCCAAGAGAGAGACTGGGCCTTTTACTTCCTGTCATCCCCAGACAGCCCCAGGACCCCTCCCTACCAGAGCACTAACTCAGGGTCTTGCCCACACCAGGTTCTCCACAAATCTGACAACTGGTTTTTCCACAAAGAGACAACTGGTTTAACCAAGCCTGGGTCTCCAAGACCCTTCTTAATCACAGAAGTAAAGGAGGCTTGGATTAGGACTCTGTAAACCCATGTTACCCTGATGCCAGTGTGTGCTCATGTATACACAGTACATATATCTCATGTATACACAGTACATACACACACACACACACACACACACACACACACACACACCATTGTTGAATGCAAGTAGCTGATGTAGCTTCCTTTGGTCAGAGGCTTTACTAATATTCAAGTTACTAAAGGAAAATTCAATGTGTAAAAAAAGTAAGAGACAAAATAAAAGGACTGATGATGCATGCCTAGAAAAAATATTTAGTACCACAACCTTATTAATAAAGAGAGAGAAGAACACAGGGCAAATATGAGTAGAATATACACTCCTAAGACCTGACTGTTATCATCTTTGCTGTATCCCCAGCAGTCAGCTTATTGCCTGCCTCTCTCAGCAGGCATACAGTAAAGGTTAGATGAATAAATAATAGAAAGAGAACAAGACTACAGTGAAAGATCAGCTCAACCAAACTGAACAGAAAAGATAAAAGGAATGCAAATCCTGGTTTAGATAGGAAATTGATGAAAAAGACAGGCATATTTCCCCAATACGGTGAAGAAAGTGGAAGAAAACAAGGGCCAAACACCACGGAGACTCGGGGGTCACGACTGTTGGTCTCTCACGCAGCTGTTCTTACCTGACTGCACATTGGAACTGGGTTTTTTTAAAAGTACCAGTGCCTGCGTCTCCCCCTCAGAAATTCTGAATTAACTGATCCTTTTCAAGGATCACTGATGGATTCGGATGTGCAGCCAGGCTGAGGGCACCTGTTGCAGGGGCCAAGCGCGGAGAAGCTGAAGATCCAGGGAACGTGCCCTGATGCCAGAACCAGTTACTGACAACTGATGAAGCTGGATGACCCATCGGTCTCTCCTGAGGGGATAAACATTTCGCATCTTACGGCCCTGGGAGTTATCTCTTTGGAGATCAGGGAGGAGATGAGCAAAGGGTCAGAGTCTAGTTTGTTGCTGTGTTCCCAGCCCAGGGTCTGACATCAGCAGGTGCCCAGCAATTGCTGCATGGATGAAAACACACAGTCCCATTCCAGTCACTCCTCTGGGGCCTCTGATGCAAAGTCAACTCCTACCTCATAGTAAATCAACTACTCCGGCCCTCTTTGTAGCACCATAACGTTGCTTGTTAGATATGAAAATGTTGGCCAACTGAAACTATTACTACTATTAACATCTTTATGGCAACAGATTGGAAAATCTGGAAGAACTGGACAAATTCTTAGAAGCACAAAAATTGACTCTAAACTGATGGTAACCAGGAGACTTTGCAATCCAATTGTGCTCCCCTAAGAAAATCCTTGCTTCTTCCAAGTGCCCCCAATATCACTATAATACCTTTATTTTTCTAAATGGAAGATCTCAAGGGTGCCTTGGTTTTCAGTGGGCACTTTGGAGAACATTTACCTTGAACTGCTCATTTGAGGGGTTCCATTGAACAGAAACAGAATGAAATTCCTAAGAGCAGCAATTTTTTGATTGGTGCCCTGACACTTCTAAATGGAATTCTAACCCTAAAATGCCAATTCTTAAAAGAATATCTCATCAAGGAACTTGGTGATTTAAGGCATAAAGCCGCGTGGGGTAAAACTGCCCCCAGCTTATCATGTCCTCACTCTGTATCACATTCTGCTCCATGGACTTGCCCTCAATCCCTCTGCCCTCTGCCTCCCTCCCCCTGCCTTTTCTTAACAGTCAAAACATTGTTCACTTTAAAAATACACCTGTTTGAAAATCACACATGCCTTCTACCAAAGAGTTTAAGCCCTGGCCTCAGCAAAACTAAGAGCTATTGACAGAGATTTCCCAAGACAGACACCTCTTTTTTGAAGAATTACAATGTCCAGGTGCCCATCATCCAGGCTTTCCTGATCGCTGCCAACTAATTCACAGGTTGGTAAGAACATTACATGCTGTGTGGTCCCAATTCTGACATCCTGAAAAAGGCAAAACTACAGACAGTGAAAAGATCAGTGGCTGCCAGGGATTGGGGGAAGGAGGGATGACTAGAGGCTTTTAAGGCAATGAAACTGCTCTGTGTGACACGGGGCAGATACGGGTATCATCATTTATTTGTCCAGACTCGTAGAATGCCCAACACCAAGAGTGAACCCTACTGTAAACTCTGGACTTAGGATGATAATGTGTCCATGCAGGCTCATTATTTGCAACAAATGGACCCCTTGGGGGCAGGAAGTTGACAGTGGGGGAGACTGGGGAGGGCATGGATTATGTGAGGATTCTGCACTTTCTTCTCAATTTTGCTGTGAACCTAAAACTGCTCTAAAAAACTAAATCTGTTTAAAAAATGTAAGAACATAAAAAACTGAGTCTTGAGTCAGTCTTATAAGCAGAAGAGAAATGAATCAAAAGGTTTTAGGGACAGACGAGGAACTACCTTTCAACAAGATTCAGGAATCTTGCTGATATGATAATAGTTTTCTCATCTCATTTGGTAAATGGGGTTAAATCCAAAAGCAGCATCCTGGCTTGCAAGCAAAATGTAGAATGGAAAATAGCCCAAGTATCTACACTATAACACGTAACAGAAGACTCTGAAAGAACTTTGGAACAGGAACAAAACTCGAAGTAAATGTATGACTTTGCAACTAAATATTGGACTATAAGAATTAGGTGGTCCTACTTCTAATTGACCTCTCCAATGACAAAGATGTCAGTAGATAATGTAAACATATGAGACACTGGAAAAGAGATTAACTTACGTTGCCCTGTCTTGCCAGGGAACCCCCTTCCTGGTATCAAATACAGATGTCTAGAGTCTGCCCTCCTCCCAAGGGGTAGCTTCTGCCCTAAATTCCTCACAGCTTGGCGCAGATGGCCTGATTGGAACCTGCTGCCTCCTCTTGGAAGTCCCTGGGCCTCGGTGAAGACAGAAGCACCTGCTCTGGAGGCGGGACCTCACAAGCCCGACAACCTTCCCCCCACTGTTTTCTGGACTTGATACCCATGGCTGAGGCCCGAGCCTCTGGGCCTCCCCAGCTGCCCTACTAGGTTCTGGAGAACACTGCACCTAATTCTCAAGCACACTCTACATACCAGCCTCAGCGCAGCATTAATCGGCAGGGCAGAGTATCAACAGGATGGGCAAGGAGGGTATTAGGTTGAGAGAGTGCTTAGAGGACCTAATTTTCTAGATGGAATGTGGTCTAGGACTGGCAATGTTGGTGTCCTCTGGGAGTCTGATAAGAAGGGGGGAATCAAGTTCACCCCAGACCTACTGAATCGAGTGCAGCTTAAGGAGCCTCCTGGGGTTTTGTGTGTCTGTGAGAATTTGAGAGGCCCTGGTCTATCGCAGTGGTCCTCACACCTCACTGGTCCTTGGAATTATCTGGGCTCTTTCAAAAATGACTGAGAGTCCTGCTCAGACTAATTACATCAGAATCTCTAGAAGTAGGGTCAGGCATGGTTTTAATCGCTTATTTTTAATTTATTTAGAGTTGTCCAGGTGCCACTCCCCCCAATTCTCCATGTGTTCACTAACCCGCCGCTCTGAGAACTTGGTCCTTTGGGGGCTTTATGGAGACTTCACTCCATGCGTATAATTGATGAAATCATTGCCCATGGGTGACTGATTCGGCCACCAGCTCCTCCCCCCTCCCCAATGGTGGGAGGAAGAGCGGGGAAGAGTGAAAGTTTCAACCTTCTGTCCATGTGGTTGTTTCCCCTGGCAACCAGTCCCCAGCCTTAGGTGAACTGGGAACTTTCTAAAAGTAACACCATTAACGTAAGACACCTACTTCTGCTCTAAGCAAATTACCCAGCCCTGTGCCAGGGTCAGGAAAAAAGGACGAGTATATATTTCTTATTATAAATCACAATACCCCACACAGGTAAAAGAACCCCAGAGGCGTGAGTGGCTCCAACTTGACCAAGGGCTCCCCCGCGAGGAAATCGAGCTCTGAAGCTGCCTCCCTGAGGGCACCAAGGCCGTACACAGCTGGAAAAAGTCAAGCAGCACCTTTCCTACCCTACCCCCTCTTCTCCCCTGCACCTTCCATCGTGAGCAGCCCACCTGGGCCAGAAGGCAGGTGGAGGGAGAAGTGGGAGAAGGCCCACAGATCTTCCTTGACTTCAGTGGGTCTACCTCCCAATAAATCATCCCTCGAAATCAAAATGCATTTAATTCATCTAACCTACCAAACATCATAGCCTAGCCCGGCTGACCTTCGATGTGCTCAGAATACTTCCATTGGCCTACAGCTGGGCAAAAGCATCTAACACAAAGCCTGCCTTACAACAAAGCACCGACTGTCTTGTGGAACTTACTGAATGTTGCCCTGAACGTGAAAAATAGAACGGCCCAGGCACTGGTGCCATGAGTGCACACAGCTGACCCCATGCTGGGCCTGAAGGATGTCTGAGGCATTGAACTAAAATTAATGTCTGGAAGATAGGGATGGGACAGTGAAGGGTCATCGCTTTCTCGCTCTCCCGACGAGGCTGGAGAATAGCAGGTGGAAGGATGCTGACCTTCGAGAACGTGCGGTCACTGTGCGTCGACGCTGCTGCCGGTGTGCTGAGACGGGAAAGGAGCACAGTCCCGAGGCCTGCTTCTGCGCTCATGCACTGCTTTCGCCCCCCATAAAGCGGAAGCCAATAAGCTGAGCCATCATAAGTCAGGGGCCACCTGATTTCCCTCTGTCCCCCACAGCTTCCCAGCCTGACTGGGCAGGGGAGACAGCTTCAGTGGAGTGGAGCTTGTAGTTTTGATGTTCCTCAGGGCTACATTTTTTAAAATCTGACTTTCTAATCTTTGCAGGCTTGTGGGTCTAAGGGAGCTGTGCCGTAGTTTCACAGACTGCGTTTCTCTGCAGGCTGTGAGTGTGCAGGTTCCTCCTTGGCTTTTTTCTGTGGGTTCCTTCTTCACCTCCTTTGCCAAGACAAACTACCATTTGTTTTGTTGCTTTGCAGGACACCTTTATCTTTCTATATCTGCTGTTTTAGTCATGGAAAATATTTTATCCCAGGTGCTCATTTAATTTTGTATGTTTTTTATTGATAAAATGTTAATTTTGATGTGGACAAATCATCACTTTTCCTTTTTACGGATATGTTCCATTCTTCTACGAGGCGTGTTTAACCTCTTATTTTTCCCGCCCCCCACCCCTTTGCTCCTTTCTCCCTCCCACCTCTCTCTAAACCTCAGTCTCAAAGAAACCGCACTTATCATTGTCACAGTTTTTATTTTGTTTCTTCTCCTGATTCCCTATGTTACTCAGATGTGAACTCTTCCAATATTTGCCTGACTTTTTGACTTATCTAGCTACACATAGTTCCCTAGAGCTCCTTCCATTTTGCTGGAAATGTAACATTTCATCTTTCATTACGGCCGAACAATATTCCAGCGTGTGTATACACATCTTCTTTACCCAGGCCTCTATCTGTGGGCACTCAGATTGCTCCCAAATCTCAGCTAGTGAAAATAATGCTGCAACAAATGTGGTAGAGCATAAATTTTTTTTAATTAATGCTTTCGTATTGTTCAGATACATCTTGTTCAGGTAACCTTCCACCTGGCTCAAATGGCAGATTATATGGTATTTCCATTTAGTTTTTTAAGGTAGGTCCAGATCTCTTTCCAAAGTTTACAAACCCACCAAATATGTATTTAGGGTTCTTTCTCCCTACATCCCCTCCAGCATTTGTTATTAGAGGTGGTCTTAAGGTGGTCACAGGTGTGAGATAGTATCTCATTGTGGTTTTAATGGCATCTCCCTTATTAAAAGTGATATCAAGTATCTTTTCATATACTGTTTGCTTGCTTTCTTTGGAGAACTGTCTATTCAGGGCTTCTGCCCATTTTTAAAATTAGGTTGCTTGTTTGGTTTTGCTGCAGTTAAGTTAGGTACATTCTTTGTATACCTTGGATATTAACCCCGTGTGATGTGTGACTATCTCTCCCCATTCAGTACGATGTCTTTTTAATCTGCGAATATTTTCCTTTGCTGTGTAAAAGTTTTTTGAGTAATCTCTATTGTTTATTTTTACTTGTACCATCCTTGCCATAGGGGTCAAATCTCTAGAGGGATACCGACCATAGTGATGATGAAATGCATCACCAATGCTTTCGCCCATGCATTTTGTGGTTGCAGGTCTTTGATGCAAGTCTTTAGTCCACTTTGAATTTGTCTTTATGAATGGAATTTTTAGAAAGTGATCCAACTTCATTCTTTTCCATGCATCCACCCAGTTTTTTCAGTCACATGTGTTAAAAAGACTCTCCTTTCTCCATTGTACAGTTGTGGCTTTTTTGCATAATTAGGTATTGATACATGTGTGGACTTATTTCTGTGCTTTCCATTCTGTTCATTGGTCTCTATTTTTATTCCAGTACTATACTGTTCTAATTATTGTTGCTTTATAACAGTTTAAAATCAGGAAATGTGATGCCTCTATTTTTCTTTTTTCTGGGGATTATTTTAGTTATGTAGGGTCTTTTATGGCTCCATATAAATTTTAATATTTTCAGTTGTTTCCTTGAAGATTATCATTGGTGTTTTAATGGGGACTACATCTATATATCACTTTTGGTAAAATAGTTTGACTATTAATTCTCCCCACCCATGAAAATGAAATATCTTTCTCTCTCTTTGCCTTGTTCTGTATCCTTAATGTCTTGTCGTTTTCATTATAAATAACCTTCACCTCAGTTCCTGGACATCTAATTCTTTTGCATATGATTTTAAATGGAATTAAGATTTTTTCTTCTTCTTCATCTGCATATAAAAAAGCAACATGTTTTTAGGTTAATTTTGTAACCTGCTACTTTACTGCATTTATTGTTTCTAATAGCTTTTTGGTGATTCCTTACAGTTTTCTGTCAATAATATCCACAAATAGTGATAGTTCCACTTTTCCCCCCAATCGAGTCCTTTTATTTCTTGTTTTCTGTTCTAGCTAAAACCTCTAGTACTAGATTAAACGGCAGTGGTGACAGTCGGCATTCTTGCCTTGTTCCTGCTTTCACCATTAAGTACAATATTGGCCGTGGGTTATGATGTTGAGATAGGTTCCTTCTATTCCCATCTTGCTAAGAAATTTCATCATAAACGAGTATTCTATCTTAGCAAATGTTTTCTCTGCATCTGTTGATATATCATATGATTTTAGTACTTTAATTTGTTGATGTAGGTATCACCCTGATTTATGTATCCTAAACCACCCTTGCATCCCTGGAATATACTCCTCTTGGTCATGGTATATGATTTTTATAATGCATTGTTGAATTAGATCTGCTGGTATTTGAGAATTTTCACATCAGTATCCATCAGCAATATTGGTGTATAATTATATATCGTTTGTGCTGTCATTGGTTTTGGTATTAGGATAATGTTAATATCATAGAAGAATTCCCTCTTTTTGGAATTTTTGGAGTGATTTGAGCAATGTGGGCATAAGTTCTTATTTAAAAGTTGAATAAAATTCACTTGTAAAAGCCATCTGGAGCTGGGCTTTCGTTTTGGGAGAGATTTTTGGTTACTACTTCAATTTCCATAATTATGATCGATCTATATGAATTTTCTGTTTTCTCTTGGTTTAGTGTTGATAAACACTATCATTGTAAAAATGCATCCATTTCTTCAAGGTTATTGAGTTTATTAGCACACAGTTGTTCAAAGTAATCTCTTACGATCCTTTATATTTCTGCTACCCGTAGTAATTTCTTCTGTCATTTATACTTTTTTATTAAAAAACTTTCTCTTCTGTGTTGGCCTAACCAAAGGCTTATCAATTTTATTTACCCTCTTGATGAACCAACTCATAGTCTCACCGATCTTTTCTATTACTTAAAGAGAACATTTAGGGCCCCCCCACCAGTGATGAAGGCTCCAAATGGGCTCTTTTCTCCTTCTTGCTCACATTGCCGGGAAATGCAACAATTCTTCCCCAACCGTAGGGCAAGCCTCCCGATCATTGTCTCTTTTCTCTCCCTGTGCCCGACACCTCCCCGGAGCCTTGCGCTCCAGGCCCCCTTTGCCCTTCTCTCCACTGCCCCAACACTGGGCCCAGTGACTCCACCTTGCTCAGCACAGGGACGACCTGCCATGCCTCAGGGCTTGGTGACTGAAACCCAGAAAAGTCATCCCTGAGAGAGGCCTAAGAGTCAACACACATTTCCTGAGCTCCTTCTATATGTCATGCGTGGCCCCTGACCACACAGAACTTATATTCTAGGCAGAGAGAAAGACATCAATTATATCACAAATGAATATGAGAGTATGGAAATGTGCAAGCAGGCGGCCTCTCCCAGACTCCTTTCAAGGCTCTGTAATGAGCAGGAATCCTGGGGAACCTGAGGAAGGGAAAGACCAGGGGTGCTGCAATGCAGAGTAAAGGGAGGCTGAGGCAGGAGCAGTAGGTAGAGGCTATTTGAGACTTAGAGGCCTTGGTGACATCTGGGCCTTTAGCTTAAGATACACAAGAAGCCATTAGAGGGTTATAAGAGCGGAAGTAACACAATCTGCTTCATGTTTTTAAAAGATGACCAGGGCTGTGTGGAAAAGGGACGTGGAAATGTAAATGACGCTGGGGCCCCTGCAGGACTCTGTGCCCCTCTGAGCAGGGGGAGGAGACTTGAGGCAGGTGATGGAGATGGAGATGGAGAGAGGTGGGTAAAGAGATATTCAAAAGCAAAACCGATGAACTATGCATAAGAGGGGAGGAAAGGTGGTGCCTCAATGTTAGGCCAAGCACTGGTGGTTCATGTGCTCAGTGGGGGACACTAGGCAGGGATGAATTCTGGGACAAGAATGAGGAGGGAAGTCACACATTCAAGTTCAAACATATTGAGTATGAGGTTTCTTTAGGACATACATTCAAGGGATGCCAGACGGGAAGACAGATGGGCCAAAAATTCAAGAGAATTCTGGGCCAGATCTCTGGGGGGGGGGGTCAGGTGGGGTGGGATGTGTGTACCTAGGGAGAGAAGACAAAGAGGGAAAGGAAAATCCAGCAAGGTCATTCAGAGGAATGCCAATATTTAATGACTGGGTGGAGAGAGTTTACAAAGTAGACAAAGAAAAACTGGCCAGAGACGTAGCAGGTCTGTGTCATGGAGAAAATGTTTCTCCAGTTGGGAACATGTGAAAGCGTCAAGGATCCCAGGCCTAGAAAACTGGGTTTCAAAAAAAGGGTCATGGCTGATCTTCGTTGTATTCCTCAGCCTAGGCTCAGCTCACGGCCCAGGGCGCCTACTCCCCACTTTGCGTTTGTCCATTGGTGGAGTAAGAGACTTAGATCGCCAAGGTGCTCCCAGCTGAGAAGCAGCTCCTTGGCATGCCCTGGTTCCTCCCTGGCCCTTCTCTCTGCATCGCACTGCATCCTCTGGTGCCGATTCTTTGGGGTCACACTCCTAGAGCCACAGTGCCCATGAGTGCGCGGAAGGGAATTCCTACTCATTCAACATTCCGTGAGTGACCTTCTGTGAGCCAGTTTCACACAGGAGACAAAAAGAGATATTGGGTGACTCCCGCCCTCAAAGATCCTAATCTCTTTGGGGAGATAAGATGAAGGTACACAATGTGAAGTCGGGAGACTGGAATGAGAGGAAAGAGCACAGAGGTGTTCACAAGCAGGGCTGGGCCAGAGAGCGAGCCGGGTAGGCGCGCCTCCATCAGTCTGCGGGCCGTGGCTGGGGGAGCGCAAGCAAAGACGTGGGGCTCAACCATGAGCAGACACATTAGGGGTTGACCTGGAAGGTCAGAGCAGGGTCAGGATTCCCAGACTTGGGGAATGGCAGGGCCACGTCGGTCAGAGCCTGGCGAGGGCCTACCCAGTCTTACGCCAGTGGGGCCAGCGGAAACAGCTGCACACCCCGTAGGAGCCGGCTGCTGCGGGAGCCACGTCAGCCCTGCCCAAGAGATCCAGACTCAGACTCTCAGCGAGTCCCGGCCAGGGATGGGCATGGGGGCATATTTGAGGAAAATATTTCAGTTTTGCAGTGTTGCTCTCACCAGACCCCCATCCCTTCTTCATCCCCCCAATGAAATCCACTGAAGGTCATTTCTCAGCTTGACCATTCACAAGCCCCTTTGTTCCCCTCCTCACGCTCTCCTCCCTGGGCGGTGGGTGATGCTGGGCTCCTCTCGGAGGTCTGCCTGCTTGTCAGCCAGGACAAGCGCCTCTGGGCATCTTTTCTCCAAGAACATGCTGCTGCCCACACGAGGGAGGCAACTCCTCCCCTTCTAGTGTTTCCTGCCCTATCTCCAGCACACCCTCCTTCCTCCTCTCCCGGTTTGCATCTTCCCTTCATTGTCATCGCTTCCTCATTGGGCTTCTCCTCAGTGCTGCCAGAATGAGCCTTTCCCTTCATCTTGACGTCTGTGGCTTTTGAGAAGGGGCTCAAGCGCCAGGCCCTTGAGGCCTTCCCCATTGAGCCTACCTCCTTCTCTGGCTTACCCTGAAAGACTACCTCTGAGCTAACCACACATTTCTGGTGCCATGCTGCCTCTTACTCTTCATTCAGCTAGGAATGCCCCTTCCTCCTGTCCTTACCTGACGAGTTCCTTCCCACCTCTAGATTCACCTCCCACCCACCACAGGTAGCAGCCGAGCAAAGTGCAAACGCACTTGGGAATCAGAGACATCTGACTCTAATCTCTGCTTGGCCTTTTCGAGCTGTGTTCCCCTGGGCACGTAGCTTCATGTCTTCTAAGCTGCTTTCCCAGTCTATAAAGTGAAGGGATAATTCATACCTCTGCGAGGTGAGGATTAAATGAACTCACGTCTGTACAGGAAGTGTTCTGTGCAACACCTGGCTCTTGGCAGGACTCCAGAGTGGAGCGAGTTTCCAGCCCTCTCCCACCAAACGTGATCTCAGCCTCTTTGAAGTTCTAGAACATTCTGGGTTTCTCTGCCAGTACCCAAACTGGCCCTCAATCCCAGGCAGCAAACTCCTCTAAAGCAGGAACTCCATTTGTATACTTTAAGGTCTTACGCAAAAGGGATTTGTTGAACCGGAATGAGGAGCAACGCGTAGTGACCCATTCTGGGAAGAAGAAATGCTTCCAGATGGCTGGAGCTACCTCAGAGTCAGCCACGGCCAGCACCTGCCCCTGCCCCTGCGACTAATCACCAGCCGGACCCACAGCTCATGCCAGGGCCCTGGGCCACCTGACCTCTTCCTGGCCTCCACCTGTCCTGCAGGCACGAAGACCTCAGGCAGGACTGGGCCTGGCTGAGCAGTACTGGCCCCCAGCGATGGCCCAAGCAGCAGCAGCTGGACCTCACCATCCGGCTACTTAACTTGACCGCAACTCTCTGAACTGTGCAAACTAGTTGGTGACAAAAGGCCGAGGTGGGTTCCTGTGTACTGACATGAAAGCAGACTCAGATAACAATACTAGATATTTTTTAGAAAGCAAGTTTTAGAACTGTCATCATCAGATGGTATCATTTTTGTGAAGAAAAATAAAACTGATCAAAACCAGATATCTATATTCTTCATACACAAAGAAAAACCTTTGAAAGGATCACTTCAGACCTCTAACCGTGACCATCCCAGGAAAGCAGGCATGGAGATTAGATGGAGCAAGAGGGAGTTTTATTTTTGTTTTTTGCTCCATAGATTTCTGTTTTCCTTTTCCAGGAAGTAATATTTTTGAAAATTAGTTTCAAATGAATGAATGAACACATGCATGGCTTGAACCTAAACCTCTCTTTCCAAAAATTTGCTTGGCTATATGTCCAGCCTCCCCCAAGAACTAAACCAATGTAAGGAACCAGCAACTCCTGAGCACCCCCCTTGAGAAAGAAGAGTGGAGAGTTGATGGCTTGAGGGATTGCTACTGAAATCACAAGGCCAGGCCCGTCCCTGCCCCTGACTGTCTCTGTGACTAGAGCAATGACTGTTGCCTATCTGTCCAGAATCCATCCAGAGATGAAAGGAAGAAGAGAGACCTCTCCTTCCAGAACATTCAGAATCACACCAATTATCTGGGCTCTGGGCTGGGCCAGGTGCCCCGGATCAGTTTCTCCCACACTCAGGGAGTTTCCTTCCCAAGGCCCCTGGTGCTCTCTGCTACCAGTTGACCTCAGGTGGAGCTACCTTCACTAGCTAGCACTGATGGTCCTCAATGCACAGGAGGCAGGTTTCTGAGGCAGCTTGGGGCCACCGCAAAACTGCCCACCTCCCTGTAGCTATTTGAGCCTGAGTCTCTTGGTGTGGTCCGTGGATACCAAACTCTTCCTGGATAGGTACCCATTCCCCAGCAGGCCTGCTTCCTCCCAAGGTGCCAACTTGTTCCTTTATCCCAAAAGGATATACTCTGGGGTGGGGGGAGGAGGGACCCTTTCCACTCCCCCATTATCTCTGTTCTCTGTGCTCTGATGTGGGCTATTAATAGTTGTGGGCAGCATTATAGACCAACAAGCATTCTGGTCATGGCAGGTGAGTCTCTGCCAGGTCAGCATTCAGTGCATTTTCAGAGACCATCAGCCCGCTGGGACCCACCTGCAACAGGATGACAGATGATGGGAAGGTCGGAAGACACACTCCATTGAGAAGGAGTAAAGGGACAAGGGCAATTTAGCAGATACATGAGAAGAACCAGACAACATGGTTCCTTCCTTTGAACATATAAAAGATGGTCAGGAGAGAAAGGGATAGAGTAATTACTAATGTTCGTAGCACAATACAACCACTGCTAATAAAACTAGTAAGAAATCTTTATCTGGTTCTTACAAGGCTCTGGGCAGTGTTTTAAGCACATACTTTGACTCACTAATTTTGACATTAAAAAAGCTAATAAATGAAGCCATAGAAGACAAATTTTGGTTTAGCCATTTTGTCCAAGGAGACTTTCTCAGTAGAGAGCTCTCTGCCTCTGGAGGAATGCAAGCAGATGGGAGGCCACTGAGATGCAACTAAGGAGTGATTGTATTAATGATTCTTAAGGTGTCTTTCACCCCTGGCATTCTGATTCAACTATTTTAACTTCAGGGACCTCTCATGGGGACTGAGTGGGGAGAGGCGGAATGCTGGGGACAGGAGAGCCAGGGTATGACGTGAGTTCAACCATGTTTGTTCTCAGTGTGCAGAAATGTCACATCAGGTTGAGGAGGACAAACTATACATTTACATAAATGTGCTCTGAAGTGCATATATACAAGTCTATAGGAATGGATAGATACACGGAGAGAACCAATTATGTAAGAACCTTTGTGCAGTTCACCACCCTGTGAGAATCTGACAGATTAGTTTATATGGTTAGAGCAGTGTTTTCCAGATGACTAGACCCCATTAGTGGTTTATTAAATCAATTTGGTTGGTTGTAAATAACAATTAAAAAAATAGAAAAATACCACAGTGCAGCACAAGTAATTAGTACAAATTATTTCATCAACGTTCGGTTTTAATAATCTGTAAGTATGTTTTGTATGTGTGCATGTATTGAACTGATATAAAATTGGTAGAAAAAGTTTGAAAGACACTTAGAGACAAGGTAGGAGCATCCTCCCTGTTCTGTGGGTTAAATCGTGTCTCAGATTAATTTTATTTGGTCAAGTTCAGAACAAAATGACAGCTAAGTTCAGACCTGATTGGAACCAGGGGATAGCCTGGTCTAGGACCACCTCTGATGGGCTCCAGTGCCCACTGGGCAGGCAGTGACAGAACCACTTTCCTCAGATGCTCTGTCTTTTTGAATAATATCACCGCCCTGAGTGCCGTGCTCCTGCAGATATGCTGCCTCATGAAGACACCACCATCTCGACACTTCAACCGCACTGCTCACTGCAGATTAAGCCAGAGGCTCCTGCACTTACTGTGTCTCTACAGTCTCCTCCATGCTGATTTGTCCCCTTGACGTTTCATCTCATCCCTTTGACGTCTTTGACTCAAGATGGCGTAGATGCCCGAGTTATGTTAATGAATTAGCTGCATAATCCATTCCCCTCCCCTCCAGATTCCTGAAGTGCTTAACTTGTAGAATAGACTTATTTACTATTTGCAAACTGAAGGAATGGACAGAAAAATGAAGGATGCTACGGCCTGTGGGGGAGCTTTGCTGAGCTGTGCTGTGCTGTGCACCTGCAGTGGCTGCTGCCTAGAGAAGCTGCCCACCCTGGGCCCTTGGAGGAGACCCTGTTGCCAGCATGTGTGTGCTCACCTAGGGGCTGGAGCAGATGTTCACCTGCACCTTTAAAAAACGAGCGCTGAGGAAGAGTTGATCACATCGTGTGCTTTCACATTTGGAATGTGTTTTGTCCAAAGCCCATTTCTACCCATTCTGATACATGGTGAGTGCCCAGAGTTAAAAACCGGATGCTAAGAAAACAAAAACAAACAAACAACAACAAAACAAAACCAAAAAACCAGGATGCTGTATGGCTTATGTAGCTTGGTCCCAGGATGGGTCTGTCTTAAAAGACGATAACAAACAGAAAGTGCTCTAAAGACTCTTGAATTTATCTCCTATTTTCTAGGAATTGGTAACACATGGACACATAACAAATTCAAAGAAACAAAAGAACATAGAACGTCTTCCGGCAAATGAAATGCAAGTCTCCTTTCCAGTTCCCCCACTTTTTTATTCTGATAGAACGAAATCTGGTTACTGATTGTTTTCTGCCCCCCCCGCCCCCCCACCCCTAGGCTGTAGATCACACTGCACTTTCTGTAAAACAGACAGGCATTTGCCAAACTCAAATCTAACTAGTCTATTTCCACTAAACAAAATCCACCAACAGAAGACCATGATTTGTCACTTTTGAGGGTGGTCAAAACATATAATGCAGATTTAAAAGCAATGAAAAACAAAAGAGAGTCCAATATTCTTTGAAATAGTCTCCTAGAAGTAAATGAAAGAAGAGCAAATAGCCATTTGGATTCAGACCTTCTAGTCTATTAAAATGTGAGGTTTCACTACTTTGTAGTCATTTCTTATAAATAATAATGCTCTGGTTTATAGCAATTTGGGGAGGAAAGATTTATAAGAACTGTATATCATTCAGGATGAATGGATTATAAGCTACACAAAATGCAATGCAAAAAGATCTAAGAAATTGGAGGATCCTGCCTCGTCTGACTTCCCCTAGGCTAGGCCTTCTCATGACAGGCCTCTCCACCTTTATGACAATCCAATACCCAACCGCTTCGCTCTCTTCTTGCCCCATGTTGTTGTGGATGAACTGCCAAAGGCCAACTCTCCATTTGTGCCCAGGATCCCATCCCCCCACTCAACACACAATGATTCCCTTTCAGCTACTCCTTACTTTAGCAAACCAACATGCTACATTTTCCCCAATGTCAACAATGAAAATAAAACTTCTCCAGCTTTCATAGCCCTATCCAGATCCAATCTAATTTTTCTCCATTTTTAGATAGTAAAAGACCTTGAAAAATTTCTCCAACCTTGAGTTCTTTGTCTCATTTGAGTTTAGACTCCACTACTTGAACAAAACAATTATTCTCAGGTTTGACAATGACCTTCATGTTACTAAACCCTGTAGTCAGTTTTCAATCGGCATCTTAATCTATCAGCAGCATTTGATACAGCTGACCATGACATCTTTTTCAAAAATACTTCACTTGGACTGTAAAACACCATTCTCTTGGCGTTTCTCTTCCTTATTGTCGACTCTTAATGGTTCTGCTTTGTAAATTTTTCCTCATTGTGTTGATGTTTAAACATTGAAGTATACTTGGCCTTGGTTCTGGGCCAGTCTCTATGCTACAGATAGACTCATATGACTACCCATTCCCATGCTTTTATACATCATCTGTATATTGGCAAATGTAAATGACTTCACTCTGGAACCGCAGGGCACACCCAACTGGCTAGTGAGCACCTCCCTTTGACTGTCTAGTGCACATCTCAAACAGAACCTGTCTAAAACAGAACTTCTGACAATTCTGGGTAGCTCAGTAAACTACTGGACAAACTCCTATGGATAACAAGTATGAACTCTTAATACAGTATGAAAAACAAACTCGTGAAGATCCCTGAGAGTGAACAAAAGTAGTTTCTGGAGAGGAGTCAACACTTGAAAAAGCGAACGCATGGGATGAGTTTCCCCTTGTAAAAATTACTTCTGGCCTAATGAGAGGCAGTAGTAGGATCACAAAGTAAGATTAAATGATAGAAACCTGCATTCTGTCTGGAATGAAGAATCAAAAGATAGTTTCATGCAACCAGTCTTTGGAAAGTGAGGTGAGGAGTCCAGGTAAGATCCAGAAAGGAAGACCACAAATCCTATATATAAATTACCTCCAAATCTCTGGTCAATTCTGAACCCAGGCATGAGGAGGCAGGTTTAAGCAGCCCAGAGAAGGATGGAAGTGGTGACCTGGGACATGATCTATGGACCTAGAGATAGTTTACAATTTGACCCAATCAACTTAACGGCCTGAAAAACAAACAAATCAGCATTTGGGAGGGAGCTATCTCATAGAGTATTACAAATTAGTAATCACAATGTCCAGACTACCTCCAAATTACTTGACACATAAAGAAAATGGAAAGCTACCCATTCTCAAGAGGAAAGATATTCAACAGAAACTGACTCTGAGATGACCCAGATCAAAATTTTAAAGTACTTGTGATAACTATAATTCATGAGGTTGGTATCATATGTTTGTAACAAATGAAAAAATGGGAAACCTTAGTGGAGAAATGAACTAAAAAAAACTAAATGGAAATTCTAGAACCGAAATAGGCAATATTTAATATTAAAAAAAATTCACTTGGTGGACTTAAAAATATAATAACAGATGTAAGAGTCAATGATCTTGACATTAGATTAGAAGAAAGCATCCAGTCCAAAGGAGAGAGAAAATATTGAGGAAAAAAATGGATAGAACCTCAGAAACATAAGAAACAATATATTAAAATGTCTAATGCATGTAACTGAAATTCCAAAAAGTATAGGGAGAAATTACTGGACAGAAAGAAATTTTTGAAGAAATAATAGCCCAAATTTTGTAAAAGACATGCATTTACAGATTCTAGAAACCCAGCATATGCCAAACAAGATAAATACTAAGGAAATTTCCTCATGCACATTATAGTCCAACTGCTTAAAATCAAAAATAAAGAAAATCTTGACAGTAAACAGAGAAAAAAAGATACATTACATATTGGGGGGAGGGGAGACAACACAAATGATCCTGAATTCTCATCAGAAACAATGGAAGCAATACCCAATAAGGGGTTAATATCCACACTACACAAGGCACTCATACAACTCAAAAGCAAAAATACTAAAACCAAATTTAAAAATGGGAAAAGGATTTGAATAGACATTTTTCCAAAGGAGATAACCAAATATACAACTCTCCAACAGGTACATGAAAAGATGTTCAACATGACTGATCATCAGGGAAATGCAAATCAAACCACAATGAGACATGTTGTCACATCTATTTGAAGGGCAACTGATTCAAGCACTATGGAAAGCTTGCGGAGGAACATTAATTCAAAAGGATACCTGCACCCCTATGTTTACTGCAGCACTATTTACAATAGGTAAGATTTGGAAACAACCCAAATGCCCAAAAATAGATGACTGGATCAAAAAGATGTGGTATATATACAAATGGAATACTGTTCAGGAATCAAAAAGATAAACTAATGCCATTCACAGCAACATGGATGGAGCTAGAAGGGATTTTGCTCAGTGAAATAAGTCAGAAGGAAAATGGAAAATATCACATGGTTTCACTTATAGGAGGAATATAGGCGAACCAACTAAGGGATCAGGGGGAAATAATAAAAAACAAAACAAAAATAAACAGGCAACTATAAATCGGAGACATTCTGCAGGGGAGGGGGAGGAGAGGGAACAAAACAGGGGAGGGAAGAGCACCAGGGACTATGGTGATGGTGAATGGGTGAACTGGTGATGGAGATTCCATAGGAATTACACCTGAGAAAAGAAAGCAAACATTGTACAAAAATGAACAATGATGTAAAATACATATATTAATAAAATTTAAAAAATAATGTGTTGATGAAGTATGGAAAAAAGGGGGCCCTTGTACATTGGTGGTGGTAATGGAAACTGATACCACTATGGAAAACAGTACAGAGGATCCTCCAGAAATTAAAAGTGCCACATGATTCAGCAATCCCACTTCTGGATATTTAACCAAGGAAACAAAATATTATCTCCAAGAGATACTTGTCCTCCCATGTTCATTGCAGCATTAGTCACAATAGCCAAGGTAGACAGACAACCAAAGTGTCCATCGACAGATAGATGGGTCAGGAAAAGATGATACACGTAACTGTGTCACAAATAGGAATGCAAAGAAAGGAAACTATCTTTAGTGCGCATTCTCCCTGTTCTCCCACTGCTAGTATTGTATCCCATTTGATCTTCATTACTTCCTGTTATATTATTTATTGCTATTAACACACAGGGAAAGGTGGAGGCTCAGAGAGGTTAAGAGTTTTCCAAAGTCACATATAGAGTCGACAATGGCAACATTCAAACCGAGATCTTTATAATTTCATTTATATATTTATTACATCACAGCTCCCAAGACACCATTGGCCCAGGTGAGGGAAGAGGGAGGAAGTATCTAGAAAGGCTTCCTTAAAAAGTGGTGACTTGGTTCCTGTGAGACAACAGGACACACACACACACACGCACGCACATACACACACCCGTGCCTGTTTTCTCTCACTTGTAATTTCCTAAGAGCACAAGGACCATCTTCTGTTCTTATATTTGGTCTTTGACTCTGGTTCTTGACCAGAGCTCTTAAATTCCTTGGAATTTCTTGAGTTGGTGGCAGTGTGTTCTAATGAGGTGACTCTGAGTGGGCCCCTGACTGGGGATTGGTAACCAAGAAACTTGGGGTTTTCAGTTTCGCCCCCTCCCCACCAACACCACCCCTCCCCCATTCTCCAGAGAGGGGAGGAGGATTGGAAACGAAGTTAATGAGCCATCATGAAGCCTCCATAAACATCTTAAGGGTGCAGGGTTTGGGGAGCTCCCAGGCTGGTGAACACAGGGAAGTACCAGGAGCGTGGGGCACCCTGAGAGGCCATGCAGGCTCTGCACCCCTTCCCACACAGCTTGTTTTAAGCTCTCTTCCTTCTAAATGTTCCTGATTTCTTTTAGAGTACTGGTAAATAAGTAAACTCTTTTTCCTGAGTTCTGTGGCCCACTGTTAGCAAATTAATCAAGCCTGAGGAGGGACCTGCCAGAGGAGGTGGTGAGGCCACCTGTCGGCCACCAGGGGCGGTGCGGCCTGAGCTCCTGGTCACTGGGCTCCCTCACACCAGTTACTCAGCCACAGGCTCAGAGACTCGCTCTTCCCAGGAAGGGGTCACAGCCTAGGCCTCACTTCTGATGACTCTTTCCCACAGGGGCAGGAGTGGGTGGGGGGATGCTGGGGGAGGGTTATTCCTTTACCTTTAAGGGAGGTGTGGAGAGGAACTCTCTGGAGTCCTTCAGGTCTCTGCTCGGTTCCTCAGCTGAAGACCTCGCGGGGTCTTCCAGAACCACCCTAACACCCCAGATCCACTATCCTGTCTGGTTTTCTGCCCAGCGTTCACTACCTGGAATTAGTTGACTTGCTTACATAATTTTTATGTCACTCCTAACAGAATCTAAGCCCCATTAAGACAAGACTTGCCCCTCGTGCCCAGAAAGGTGGGTGGCACTAGTGCTTGTGGCTGACTGAATAATAGTCTTGCCGACCAATATCCAGGGCAAGGCAGCTACATTTTTCTGGACCCCAATTTCCTCACAGGTTAAGTGGGCAATTAGACTTAATGATTGTGTTCTGTCCTTGCTACAGTGCCCTGATTGTTCTAGCAAGTATCAGAATGACCCTGTTTCTCCACACAAAGGCTGCTGCCAGGTGACGCCTGTGAGGGACTTAGGAAGAGGATTCCTAGCAGCCTGATGCTGCCTGACCTTTCAGCGAACACGGGAGGTCGGTTGCCTGTGTTCTGGGTAGATCAGGGTGTGGAGGAGCTCCTCCCCTAGGACACAGCTGAGATGGCAGTCTTGCTTTATCTATTTGAATAGCCCACATGCCTAGAACAGTGCCTGGTACACAATAGGCTCAGCAGGTAGCTACTGGGTGAGGAAAGCGGCAGTCACACCAGGCACTCAAGCAGCTCTCAGCCCGCCTGAGTCCATTCTCGGGTGAGCATTCCGTTTGGCTCATGTGTGATATGAAGCAGCAATAATGACCCCTTCCTCTGGCGGAACGCTTTGCACCATCTCATTTGATCCCCATGACAACCCCATGAGAGAAGTACTATTAAGTGTGATTAGCCCCACTTGATGGTTGAGATAACTGAGGCTTAAAGAGTTTGGCCCAAGAGCACAGAGTGGGAAATGGCAGAGCCTGATCTCAAACTCAAGTTTGTCTGCTTATTTGCTCCAACCCCAATACTGTGTGTGTGTGTGGTGGGGGGGTTGGGGGTGGCTGGTCTCACACAGCTCTGGGAGTGGGCAGCACAAGGAAGCCTGATGTTAGAGCCAGGACCCCAGGAGATGCCTGTGACTCAAGTCAGCCTGAGGCTCGGCCATGGCCGCCCCGGGGCTGTGACCGCCCCCCTACCCGCCAGCGCAGGCTGGGACCCGAGGGAGGAGCAGGACAGAGGGCTGAGTGGGACGTCTGCCCACTCCAAGTGACCGCTGGAGACACGCTGGCCTCACGTAGGCCCCGCCGCACGCAGGCCCCGACACGCGCAGAACAGGTCCTTCACAGGGCGCGCAAGCCAAGGATGTGGGCGAACTGGTTTGAGGAACACAGAACCAACTCAAAGCTTTCTTTCCTTTCCCAGACAAGGCACCAAACCTACCCCGACATGCAGAACACTTCAAAACGACGTCTGCCCAGCACCCACGTCTCCCTGACACTGCCAAAGTCACACACACACACACACACACACACACACTGCACCTCAGATTCCTCTCCTGGGAGCCCCAAGCCCTGCCCTGTCGTGCCCTCCCCCCCACCTGTGGAACCCTCTGTGCCTGCCTGGGCGGCTCCGGGCTCTCGGGCCTCAGCACCTTCCCTCCTCTGCCCCAGAAGATTTCAGGGGACGGCCTCCCCAGCTACCTCTGGCAACCTGAGTGTAAAACTCCAGTCCCCACGCTGGGCCACACCTGGTATGGCGGGTCCCAGGGTCGCTCACCTCTGTCAGCCCGTCGGGGAGTCCTGCAGCTACCGCAGTTTTCAAACCTCTCAAGGCCTTGTCCCCAGAAGCCGTGAGGCAGTGACACCGTGGGGGGACTAGGGAGGCGGGGCAGGTGTCTGCCCACACACACACTTGCCTGTTAGTCACGAGGGCGCCAGCAGAGCAGAGGTCACGTCCAAAGCTGGTGGGGAGGCCGAGTCCCATCTGCAAAAGCAGCCAGAATGGCGCTGGGTCCGAAACCGTGTCTCTCGCCAGAGGTGCGGGCTTCCTTCCGGCCTCGCCAGCCAGACCCGAAATCACCAGAGAAGGGACGACTCGGTGCCTCTCTCAGCCAACACACACTGACCCCTGCGCCCCAGACTCTGAGAACTTAAAACCTGCTTTCCTCCCTCACCAAGAGCTTTAGCGGTAGCCCCTCCAAAATGGAGCTGCAGCCTCGGAGATGGAGACCCCCACCAGGTGTAGCTAACTGGGGCTTATCGCTCACGCGCTCATTGGCTGCCTGCTCTCCTGGCGCTAAGGACTTCCCAGGTGTTCTCACTTACTTAATAGGGAGCTCCCAGAGAAGTTTTTGGAGGCAACAGGGTGGGGGTTTCACTTCTGACCTCGACGCAGTGACCAGGTGCTCTCACTTGCTCAGCACAGTCCCATTTTAGGTTTGCTGTCCCAGCATCACTATCAAGAGTCCCCTTCACTCTTACAAGCACCCCAGTTTGTAAGATAAAGTAGAGGTTGGGGGGGAGCTATCCCAGGGCCTGGCTCAGAGGAGCTGCAGGGGATGCGCCCCACGCCAGGGAGGAACTGAGCTGTGAGAGGCGGACACTAGAGGGCGCCCATTAGCTGTGCTTGGCAGCTAAAGGCTCAGGGTGGCGCTGCTGGCAGCCTGGGGCAAGACGGGGG